>PVJC01026483.1:0-23967 GCA_004026665.1 Murina feae
CATTGGGGAGCGGGTAAGAGGTGGCAGGGGGTCAGTGGCCTGCTTGGCAGCTGTCCAGGCCCTTTGCAGGGCATCGGGGAGCGGGTAAGAGGTGGCAGGGGTCGGCAGCCTGCTTGGCAGCTGTCCAGGCCCTTGGAGGGGCATCGGGGAATGGGAAAGAGGCAGCAGGGGGTCAGTGGCCTGCTTGGTAGGCTTCCCAGGCCCTTTGAGGGGGCCGGGGTCCTGCTTGGCAGCTCCCAGACCCCTTGGCGGCACTGGAGAGTGGGAAAGGAAGGCTGCAGGGGACAGGTGAGTGGGAAAGAGTTGGCGGCCTGCTTGGCGGCTTCCCAGGTCCCTTCCAGGGATCAGGGAGCAGGAAAAGGCTGGCCTGACCACGAGGCGGGGTTTTCCCTGCTTTCTGGTGGCTGGAGGAAGATGGGCAGTAGGCAAGCTTGGGAGGCAGGCAGCACCCAGCCCTGGTCATAGCTCAAAAAAGAGAACAACATGCAGGGGAGGGCAAGAGTTTGAGAGATCAACATAGAGGGGGTGCGTGCTCCAAGCCTCCACGGTGTGCCTGGGGGCAGGCCCCCAGCAGGTAGACACACACAGGAGGACTGCTCCGAGCCTCAGATGCGGCTGGGGGTAGGTCCCCAGTGGCCACACACACACACACACACACACACACACAAAAGGCGCCTGGCAGACTGGGGCCATCATAGGACATCCACTGAGGGGTCCCAGACTGTCAGAGGGCACAGGCCGGGCTGAGGGACTCCCTCCACCCCGAGCGCACAAATTTCGTGCACTGGGCCTCTAGTACTCATTGTAACCCTACTGTGCTGTGTAATGTAAGGGGCAATTATTTCTTTGCAACCAATTCCTTTCATATGAGCTTTGGTTCTTTCCTGAGCATTCAGGAAAACTGAAACCAAAAGTGCTCATTAGTGGCATAGAAAGTAAACTTTTAAAATGTCTACTTGCATTTTCTTCCCTCTCAATCGAGAGGGTTCTCATAGACCTGGCTGCAATCACCTTTTATAATAATACCCTTTTGTTGGGGTCCACAAGGCAAAGGCATAACACCTTTAGCAAATTTTAATGTCTTAAACCAGAAACTGGATTCTGGGTTGCATGAAAGTAAGTGATGTGGTTGGGGATTTCCTGAGCACACTAGACCCTACCTCCTGTGGGTGGTTTTCCCAGGAGGATTGAAGCACACAGGTGGCATTTTAATGAGGACTGTCAGCATCCCTGGATTTTTAAGTTCCCATCCAAATAAGGATCACCTCTGAAGCCCATTCTTCCTTTTTTCTAATGAGAAAAATAAATCTCATACCCCAAATAATCTTTTCCTTCCAACTGTAGTTTGGATGTGCTTTCCTGCATATGGTTCCTCGGGAGTTTCTACTTACAACACATGGAAGCCAGAGGTGACCTGGATATGGACTCTGCTGGTCAACCTGACCTCATCTTTTAAACTCTTTATAGTGGCCACTAACAGAGAAAGAGTGTGGTTATCAGCAAACTATTTTCTTATCCTGGAAAAGCAACTCATCACACCAGAGCTACTGTGTAGGAACCAGGAGTGGCAACATCACGAATGAAGGTAACACTAGAAGAAATATCTTGCCATATTTCTTATGAAGATAAAACAAGAACATATACTGTTGGGCTGAGAAGGAGACTGACTTTCCAGTCTATACTCTCTACTGCTTTCATTTTCTCCCTGCGCATATTAAATAAGAAGCCTGCTAAAAATAACAGTGTGATATAGAGATATGATATTACTTCAGATTTTAAATCAGTTTAATAGTGTACCTGTGAAAGGATAAGGAAGAAATAAAGTGGGATCTCAGGATCCTGTTACATTAAAAAAACAATTCTCTGAGACACCAATGGAGAATAAAATCTGCCTTAATGTTAATTCCCGTGTTCCCCTGTCTGAACCCATAATCTTTAGTGTCTTCTGGTCCCACAGTTTGCTGCTGACAATGACTAGCACAGCATCTACAGAATGGGTCAAAGATTAGAAATTGGTCCTTGAAATTCACTTTTTCAAGAGAGCCATCTGCACTGAAGTGAGCCTGGAGAAAAAGAGAATATTTGTAGAAAAAAAATAATTTGCTACAAAGCTCTAGCCCCTGCTCTCGCCACTCTATACTCCTGTCCATTGCTTAGGAGCTCAGTGCTAAGAGTAGATTTTTAATCACAATCAACAGTCTTTGTTCACCCCTTTCTAGAGTTCACCAGGTGTTACATAATGCATCTCACTTTGGGCCTAACCCTCACTGAAGCAACCAATGAAAGCATAAATAAGTGGAACAACAAACCAATCTCTCTCCCTCTCTCTCTCTCTCTCTCTCTCTCTCTCTCTCTCTCCCCCCCCCTCCCCTTCTCTCTCTCTCTCAAATCAATTAATAAAAAAAAAGAAAGAAAGACTCATGGTTAGGGGTTCCATTGTGTTCCACAAAGAGATGTTAAAGTCCTAACTCCACATGTTTCAGAATGCAACCTTATTTGGAAATAGGGTCATTGCAGGTGTAGTTCATTAAGAGTAAATCATACCATGTTAAAATGAGCCCTTAATCCTATATGCCTAGTGTCCTTATAAAATGTAGGTACAGCCCTAACTGGTTTGGCTCAGTGGATAGAGTGTCGGCCTGTGGACTAAAGGGTCCCAGGTTCGATTCTGGTCAAGGGCATATACCTTGGCTGCAGGCACATCCCCAATAGGGGGTGTGCAGGAGGCAGCTGATCAATGTTTCTCTCTTATCGATATTTCTAACTCTCTATCTCTCTCCCTTCCTCTCTGTAAAAAAAAAAATCAATAAAATATATTTTAAAATAAAATAAAATGTAGGCACAGCGGGAAACTGCTATGTGACCACCGAGGCAGAGAAGGGAGTTATGCAGCTGCAGTCCCAGGAACACAAAGGATTCACAGCCACCACCAGAAGCTAAGAGACAAGCATATTTCTACAAATATGCTTCTACCTCTCACAAAAAGAGAATGCCCCTGTTGACATCTTGATTTTGGATTTCCTGCTTCTAGCATGGTGCAAAAGTAAATGTCTGTTGTTTTAAGGCATCCTACTTTGTGGTGCTTTGTTACAGAAGTCTAGGAAACTATTCCTCCACCCCCACTTCCCCTCACCACACCCCACCACCTACCAGAGGCTTATCCTGGCCTAAAATTAACCTCCCCAAACAACCACTTTCCTTTCCAAGGGGTCAAAGGTACTCAGAAGTAATTATGGGTTTGTTTTACTCATATTACACGTGCATTGGATCCCATAGACTTGCCTGAAAAGCTAACCATCAAATGATAACATGGAGACATGGTTTTAAATTTTAAATAATTTTCATAAAATATGGACTTTTGAAACAATCTGTTTAACTAGGATATAGCCATTTGGCTGAGATGCACTGTTTTTAATGTCATTAAGTTTTGTCTTGGAGGTGGCTTCATTTTTAATCTCGATAAGTTCATATGTTTTATAAATGATGTTATTTTGGCCATGCAAATAAACATACAACTGGGAAATTTTGTTTGAGCTTGAAGGAAACCAGGGTGGTGTGTGTGTGTGTGTGTGTGTGTGTGTATATAAAAGTTTCAATAAAAAGGGTTAGCTTTTTATTTATTTTTCAAAGAAATTTCTATTTGGAAGATACAGAAAAAGAAAAGACTAGCTTTAAAGGTATTTAGTTGTGAAGAAGACTTGGAAATTTCACAACAGAAGCCTCATAAGTGTGTCACTGTCTGCTTTCAGTGTGCTGTGGTATTAACTTTCCCCACACACAACAGGCTCAGGAACTGGCCAGCTTTTTCTAGATTATTTAGGACCATGCAAACACCTCCAATGGCCTTATCCTCAGCTACTTACACCCATGAATAAACCCGAGAGTATCTTCCAAATTTTTTTAAAATGTATTTTTATTAATTTCAGAAAGGAAGGGAGAGGAGGAGATAAAAACACCAATGATGAGAGAGAATCATTGATTGGCTGCCTCCTGCATGCCCCCTGCTGGGGGATCAAGCTTGCAGCACTGGCATGTGCCCTGGACCTTTGGTCCATAGGCTGAAGCTCTACCCACTAAGACAGTGGTTCTCAACCTTCCTAATGCCACTACCCTTTAATATAGTTCCTCATGTTCTGGTGACCTCCCAATCATAAAATTATTTTTGTTGCTACTTCATAACTATAATTTTGCTACTGTTGTGAATCATAATATAAATATCTGATATGCAGGATGTATTTCGGTGACCCCTGTGAAAGGGTCATTTGACCCCCAAAGGGCTCGAGACCCACAGGTTGAGAACCGCTGCAAGCCAATCCAGCTAGGGCTCTTCCAATCTTTTTGTACTTGCTTTAAATTAAAAAGAAATGTATATTTCATTGTGACTCAGTATAAACAAACTTCTCTACATATGTAATTTGTATGAATATATAATATATAACTGAAAAGAACAATTCCCAAAGCCACACTTGTCCTTATTCCTTGTGATATACTCTAATATTTCCCATTCTATCCTATTTCATACCTCCATCCCTTCTCTATTTTTCTCCTAAGAATTCCAAGAAGTGGTCTAAAGAGGGCCTGTTCCTGCAGGATTTCCTGAGGATTTAGGTAGATTATCACAAAACCCTGGAAACCCTTCAGACTGGAACTAAGGATAGTCTCATACTTGGAGAACCACTTTTAAGTGGAATTAAACATGATTTTTTCTGTGTATAGAAAGGGTTACCTGGGGTCATCAAAAACCAAAACTCACAAATACAAGGTGATAATCCTCCAGATTATCTAATATCATCAATGTATAATCCTAGCCCAGCCAGTGTGGCTCAGTGGTTGAGCAACAACCCATGAATCCAACCCAGATCATGGTTGGATTCCCTGTCAGGGCACATGCCCGGATTGTGGGCTCAATCCCCAGTAGGTGGCATGCAGGAGGCAGTTGATTGATGATGTTTCTCTCTCATTGATGTTTCTCTCTCTCTCTCTCTCTCTCTCTCTCTCTCTCTCTCTCTCTCTCTCTCCTTTCCTCTCTCTGAAGTCAATAAAAAACGTATTTTTTTTAAAGAAAAGATAATCCTAGCTCAGGAAGGAAGGTAGGAAGAAAAAGGAGGAGGAAAGGAGGGAGGGAGGGAGGGAGGGAGGGAGGGAGGGAAAAAGGAAAGGAAATGCATCCTAGAAAAGAAAAATTCAAAAGTAAAGAACCCCGTTTTGAACAACTCAAGGTTTTCTTACACCAAGTCAAGTCACAGCAAATTCTGAGTAACAGTGAATATATAACAAGAAAGAGTGGTTCCACTTTGCATATTGGTATTCATTTCTTTCCTTTTTATGAAATAAACATTTTAAACAATCTCTTGTTTTAATTTTGCCTCCTGAAGCCTCAACTGTGTGATTCCTGGTGTAGCTCTCAGAAGGGGATTTTAACAAAACTGGGCCATCTGGTAGCCTCCTGTTTCTGCCACTCACTCTTTTTTTTTTTTAAATTAATTTCAGAGAGGAAGGAAGAGGGAGAGCGAGATGGAAACATCAATGATGAGAGAGAGTCATTGATTGGCTGCCTCCAGCACACTCCGCACTCATGATGGAGCCCACAACCTGGGCATGTACCCTTGACTGGAATCGAACCTGTGATCCTGTAGTCTGCAGGTTGACACTCCTACCCACTGAGCCAAACTGGCTAGGGCTGGGCCACTCACTCTTCCTAAGCAGGTATTAAGATCAGCTGTTTCTGAACAGCTGAAGGAGGACCTATGCTATAAACATGTAAATGTGGCAATCTTTTCAAACATTATTTTCTATTTGGGTATCCTCTGAATTTCCATGCCCTCCGCCCCAGTTATAGCTCTGCCCTTGACACTTGTTTCATTGGTATTATGGAAAGGGATCAAGGAGGGGGAGGAGGGACACTTGTGAAATCTTTAAGGAAATAAAAGATAAATCTAATTGATGCTAAAGAGAGATTTCCAGGATCACCAACTAACTACATTTCAGCTTTGTCATCAGCTCTTCCATGAACATGCAAAGCCATCTGTTGTGAAGAGAGAAGTATTGCAGGGCACACCTAGTGGCCAGAAGGCAACAGCTAGCTGAGTAAGAACACTGTCAAAGTGCTGGACAACTGTCTTAATAAATCATGGGAAGGCAGACGGGAGGGGGATTAACACTGCAGCAAAACAGTGCAGAACTTAGCTCTTGTATTTGCCTGGCTGTGCAGTGGGGAAATACAAGTCATATTTGTTGCTGATTATCCCATTAAGAGCTTTCTAGCAACTTTCTATTCTTTTCTGTAGCCAGCTGGTATTCCACAGGACAAAAGGGTTGTTCACAGACTGACCTTCAGTAGCTTTTCAACTGTACAAAGAACCCCTAGACAATGTCAATGTCTGAATACAACAGCAAGAGGAAGGGAGTGGGGAGGCAGCCAGAGGGAAGAGAAAATGCACACAGCAGGGGAGGGGCTTAGCTGGAACTGGTCATTGTGGTCCTCAGTCAATGCAGGGAAAGGACAGTGTGGTAGGAAGACTATGATGGGTCATGGGGTGACAAGAGGACCAATCCCTCCCGAGTCTCTGAAGACCTCGCAACTCTCCAGTCACTATTTTATTGTATAAAAACAGAAATCCTCCATTCCCTTCTCATGCTATCATGCCCACTCTTTTGATGGGGGGGACACATAAAGTAAAATCACTACCTTCACCTGGGAGGGGAAGGCAACAGCTTTCCAATTATGTCAGCCCATATTACAGAGAGGAGAAGAGAAGGGATGCGGCTGGGGTCCAAATAAAACGGTTTATGTTCCCTTGGAGTGCAGAGTCAGAGAGAAAAAAGTCATGTAGTGACTGACCCTCAAAACAAGCCCAAGGGGCCATGGGGAGACTTGATAATGGAACAGTTCAGTGGAAGAGAGCGAAGGGCTTAAGTTCCCAGGTTACAAAAGCAGTTGGAAGAGGAAGCATTGTTCCAAGCCCCAGCCATGCCACAGGCCCGGGTCCTGCTTTCCTCTGCACATTGAATTGTGTTTTCACCTCTATTGTTGCAAATGTTTCAGGGCCACAGGAGGTTGGAGAGCCCGGTTTCTGGCATGGCTGGAGAACAGATTGTCGGGGGACCAAGGGCACCTTCCCTGAGGAGTGAGCCCTTTTTCTCAACACTCCCATTGTCTCACCACCCTTGGAAGCTAAGAATGCAGAGCCTGGCCACGCTGCGGTGATAGACTGTGATTAAACCTTGGCTGAACTTTCCCCCCACAAAACAAGGTATCACATAAAGTACCCAAAATCAGGCATATTTGGGGAAAACAATCACTCACTTGTTCAAGCAAAAGAAGGTTTCTAGATCTAATTGTCACCTGCAGTGCTCACCACACAAAGGTCCCTGCCTACAAGGCAAAGTTGTATAAATAGCATGACAAACAGCTGCAGATTTCAATTACTCCATGATCATCAGTGTATAGAATAAAGAGGCAATTCTGCAGAGGAGAAACCACAGGGAATACATTGGACTGACAACTGCCTGGAATTCAATTTGCCAAGTGATATTGAAATATGGGGGAGAAGTCTCGGTGTGCTGATTAAGTTTCAAGCTGCTGCATTACTAATACTGTCTCATGAACCTGGATGCTCTGTTATCACCATAGCAACCTGATCATCAGAGCAATCCTGGAAACAGGCTACACCGCTGACTGTTCATTTACATTTGTGATAAATGCTGGAAAAGTAAGGTACATTAATAAGCCAGGTCTCTCACAGAACCTGGCATCCCAGAAAAATTGCAAAGAGCAGAAAATATTGTTTTTTCTATACTCTCGGTTATTGGACACATAAACAAACAAATACGTAAGAAAGATAAATGACTAAGAGAGCCAAATGTTCACCCCAGAAGAAATAAAAGCAGAAAATCTGTTTTTCTGTAGCGGTATTTAAATTTGCCCAGGGTACCTAACGAGGAAACAATACAGAGCTGCGCGCGAGCCCATGAGTGAACACACACATGCGCACGCGCACACACACGAGATCACTTGACAGCATTAAATTGTTGGTCCTTATCTCACACAGATGTGCACAAAAAACTTTGCATGACTGAAGCTTTATTCTACTGGTATTTACTGTGCTTAATAAATGAATGGTATTACTTGAAGCATTTTTGACAAACTGGACTTATTAATTTGGCTCATTATACAAAATGCACATTCTCAAAATATTTATTTTGATTTCCTTAACTTTTTAACTATTGATGTCAAAGTAAAATATAGAAAGAATAACATTTCTGTCTTTTTATTTTTATTAAGATCTGCTCCTCTGATCGAGGATTTAACACAGAAATAGTGGGATCTGACTTGGAAAATATACTACTTTTCTGCAAAATTTATCAGATGAGAAAAAAATCTCAGCGCTCAATTTTAAATTGTTTGCTTTTTCAGAAACAGCAAATGGCTTCATCTCCTCTGGAAGTACTAAACATCGTAGCTTTATTTTTCAAGTATTTCCAGAGACTCTTCTGTTTCCATGGACTGACACCTTCCTCTTTTGGCCTCTGTCTGTCCAAAGGCTTCATAGCATCCTTAGCAATGAGACAATCTCTCGGCTTATGTGATACTACGAGTTGACGTTGAGAGAAGTTTACTCTTATGCACTATATAGGAAAACGATCTGTTTCCCAAACACTTTGCTCATTGCAGTTCAAATAAAGTTCAGTCCTAGCAGGATGCTACAATAAAAATATCCAGAAGCAAAGACATGGTGCACTGCATTGTTACATTATTAGAACCCAGTTTAGAGGGCCGCTATATAGTGTTACTATAATACAGGAATACACTTATTTTTATTCAAAAAAAAAACAACAACCCATGTCTGATGTGAAAAAGCAGTGAGTTAGACACCTGGAAAGGAAAAGTAACAGCCCCTCTAATGACTCCATCTGCCTCTTTCAGACTTCCCTCCCAGCCTGCATTACAATCTACGCATGTGCTGCCCATACACATCTCCTATCACTTTGTCTGATTTCCTTCTCCTCCAAATGCTTCCTTATTTGCTGGAAAGTATGAATATACAGAGAAAAACACAAGGGACTTGGGATAAGTTCAGCTTGAGTTGAAAGTCAATTTACAGGTCTATAACATTAGGCAAGTCTGTCATTTGACTTTATGCATCTAATTTTCCTCATGTGTAAATGGGGATTACAACTAGCCCACACAGCTCAAGTTCAGATGAGACCAGAAATCATATGAGTTCAGAAATCACAGTCTACCTGTGAGTGCCTGGTTAAGGTTAGATCCTTCCTCCTGTCTTCCTTCAGTGTACCTGACCATTCCATCATGTTCACCTGTTCGGCAAAAACCTTCCTGACCAAATCTCTCAACCGTGCTACTAACCCTAATGCCCATTAAGGCTCATCCGTCAGCTAGACATGCTGGTTGTGCCCTATTTCACTGCAGACCAATGTTCCCAATCATCCTTTCCTTACCTCCCTCCCTCCTAATACTTCCTTGCTTCCTATCGCCCAATCCCTCTTCCTGGGAAAATCCAGGTCTCTTCCTCTCCAGCAAGACAAAGAAGGTTGGGAAGCTTCGCAGGAAGACAGTGTCCAGTGGGAAAGTTATCATCTTAAAACTCTCTGAAAACCCCTGGTAGATTTATGTAGGTACAACATAGGAGGAAGAGGAAGTCAGAATCTAAGGCAATCTGGGTCCTGTCCAGCCTTGGTGAAGAAGAGAAGATGGGGAATAGTGAACTAAAAAGCAAGATAATTCATCAAATACTGGGCACAAATTTCCCAGATAGAAGCTGCTCACACATAAAATTCAATCCACCACACCAGACAAAAGGATTTACTGTCTCATGTGTATGAGAAAAAGTTGGAGGAGATGAAAGCAGCAAGTCCAACTGCCCATCTCCAAACATTCCACTTCCCTGTCTCAGTCCATTCTCTCTGCTACAAAAAAAACACCACAAGACTAGGCAGCTTCAACAGCAAGTGTTTGCTTCTCACAGTGCTGGAGCCTGGGAAGTCAATGGTCAGGGCATGGGCAGATTGAGAGTCTGGCAAAGACCTACTTCCTGGTTCTTTCTCCCTGTGTCCTCACAAGGCAGAAAGAGCAAGAGAACGCTATTTGGTCCCTTTAATGCAGTAATCTCACTTATGAGAGGGCTCTCCCTTCATGACGCAAAGGCCCCACCTCCTAATACCATCACACTAGGGGATAGATTTCAACATATACTGCCATCTTTCCTATATTTTTTTAATTTTGTTTTATTACTTTAAGTATTACAAAGAGGGTTAAATAAGTTTCCATTTTCCCCTTGACCTTCCCCCGTCCTCCCCCAACCCCCCAGTGTCTTGTGTCCATTGATTATGCTCATATGCATGCATATAAGTCCTTCAGTTGATCGATTAACTCCCCCTCAACCCTCCTGACCCTTCCAGCTATAGTTTGACAGTCAATTCCATGCTGTTGGATTGTCTTCCTGCCAATGACCACTTTCTAGTGAATTTTCTTGAATATTTAGTCTCTTTGCTCTCTGCTTTCTCCCAGAATCTCTGTGCAAAGGACTTCCTAACCTGCACCTCAAGCCCTGGCTCCTCAACTATGCAGGCCCAGTCACCATCTGTATGGGATGTCTCCATGCTAGTGACTCAGTGTCCTTCAAGATCTGCAGATTCTCTCTCTAACGTAGTTGATACTCACACTTCTCTAGCAGAGCATGCCTGGTTCCTTCTCTCCCTCTTCATCATCACATGTCTAATGAGGAGGCAAACTGTTTCTATGCTCCTTCTCTCTCTCTTGAATACATGACTCTGAGTGGAATCAAATTTCATGATTATAGTTGGGCCACAATGGTTATTTGGAGTGACAGGACACTAGTGGCTCACATATGTGGGAGTAGCTTCTCTCTCTGGCACTCTCCAGTGGCCTGTACCCCACATCGCTCGCTAGGCTGAGCCAGGATCTGTACTCTGGGATAAAGCTCGCCATATTTGCCTTTCTTCTTTCCACAAGTGCTGTCAGGTAATCTGACATTCTTTGTGTCCAAGTGGGGTTAAGATGTGGAAACAGATGGAGGAAGAGCCCTATTTGTGCTGAGCCACATGCAGAGCCCTAGCCATTGGAAGGATGTTGTCTCATTTGCCACATGCCATTATTTCTCTCCTTGAGAAAAAAGTCACTGTGGGCTTAAGGAAAAAGTCAAGCATGATGAGATTCCTTGGTCAGAAGGCAAGTAACACCAACAAATCCTCAATCAAATTGTAAGAATCTCCACACTTCAAGACCAGTTCCAATCTTTCTCTTACAGCAATGAATAGAAGAAGCTTTGCATGGGAAAAGCCTCATGTATGAATCTAAATTTCACTATTAATATTTATATGAATTGAGTCAAGTGACTTATCCTCTGAGACTCATCAGTAAAGATGAGGAATCTAATCTAATAAAAGAGCAATATGCAAACTGACCCTCACACCATTACGCCCACAAGACATGCCCACCATCCAATCAGGAGCAAATATGCAAATTAGCTCAACTAAGATGGTGGCAGCCAGGAGCTGGAGTTGCCCCAGGCAATGGAGGAAACCAGGGCCCTGTGGGCCCTGAGCTCTACTCAAGACTACAAAGTCTCAATTATAGAAGATAAACAAACCCCAGATACCTGCCAGGCTAGGACCTTGGGTTGCCAGGCTTCCAGTGGGGACCAAGGCAACAAAGTTTCAATTGTAGAAGTTAAATGAATCCCAGATACCTGCATCGAGCCAGGTACCCAGTAGGGACCGAAACCCTGAAGGGGCTGTGGGCAGCCTGAAATGGCCCTCTGCCCCTCACCCAGGCTGGCCAGGCATGCCAGCAGGTGGACATCCCCCGAGGGGTCCCAGCACAGGCCAGGCTGAAGGACCTTCCCAAGAGCACAAATTTTTGTGCACTGGGCTTCTAGTTTAGATAATAAGTGATCAATATTACAGATGGATCACCTTAGCACCATCCCCAGCAAGTAGCAAGCCTTCAATAAATACTCATTATGGCTTTTCGGTCTGTGTCCCAAGATTGCTCCCTTCCTCACCAACAACTGAACTGCCAGACTTTCCTGCACCACTTAATATATAAATGTTATGAATTTATAGAACATTCAGTTTACTACCATTGATAGTTTTCTAATTTTCCATGTATTAGTCTTGCATCTAACAAGAAATTTGAATCATTTTGTGGATCAAGCTTGAGCTTATCCTTTTTGGAAGAACCCAAGAGTGACCATCACAGTACCAGTGTACGTCAACATCATATGATTGGTCAACATAGCAACATGACCTAGCATCATACTTCAATCATATTATCAGTGATATTTTTTATTACTAAAGATCAAAAATTAGAGGCTAGCACACAGATATCAGCTGTCATCATCAAACTTCCTTGGCTGCAGATGTTCTTACTATAAAATAACTCTGCAGAGGACTAAAGTCCCAACCCAATAGTCACCTACCCACATAGTAAACTAAGTAAATCAAGGGGGTAAGGACGGGGAGTATAAGATTTATCCTGAACACTGTTTCAAGGGGTGGAATTATGGATGAATCGATCTAGATGCAACCCTCCAAAAAGTGAACTCAGCGTGAACAAATGAGGTCAACCATATGCCAAGGCAAAGAGGTAGAATCCCAAGCAATACATAAAAAATAGCTTTTGCTTCATTATATCTTAATTGCTGGAGTAAATAATACTAATTACTACCACACCCACATACAACAGATTATGTTGCAATACATATCATTTTATTAAATGTATATTTGCACTCCATGTAACTTAAGTTTAGCAAAATATTTCTGAGAATCTTCTCAGTTGGAATCTGGCCTGTTCACATGGAAGAACTCATCTTTGATGAGCAAAAGGAAGGTGAGTTTTAATAAATTCTCATTTCTCTTTTACTCTAACTTGCCAGTCCTTTCAAATCGGGAAACTGCAAAGTTTTTAAGGAAAGAATATATTTTCCAACACTATGTGCTTCATCTTTTTCAGGAAGGTGAACAGGTAAAGTTAGAGTTTATTCACTCTATCATCACCACACTGCAATTATAGGGTAAAAAATAAATAAATGCTCTGCTTCAGAGGAAAAGGTATTATTATTTTCAATGTTGTTATTTGGGCAATTTGTTTTTCTCTTTGGTCCTTAATCAAACTGTTATCAAGTCAAAAAGCCTAAAGCAGACTTATGAAAAGAAAAATGGCCAAATGCACGTGCCCAATCGCCACTGCCGGGTGAGTAACTTCACTCCCGTTTAACAGAGTGTGAGCCCCGGCAGACAGCACATCAGGCCTCACCTTCCTTAGTGTGGTTTGGCAGCAACAAGAAGCGATGCAACTTTAGGCTGTGTCCATAAGCGCATCCGTCACAGAGAAGGAGAAGAACGCCCTTAGGAGCATCATGTCCTGGGAAATATGGTGTGCTGTTCCCAGCCCTGACAAATCAGCAAAGTCTGAACTCACAGGAGAGGCACCAAGGCGGATGGAGGAAGAGTGGAACGTTTTGAAAGACTGTGGCAAACATTCTGTAGCCCAGCAATGCCTGAGAAGTGGGAGAGACATTCACAAGCAAAGGGGCAGGGTCAATGTGAAGGAGGCAGAGGGATTGCTTGGGGTGCACAAAAGCAGGATCACAGCAGTGATGAGATGAAATCAAAGGAAAACTTAGGCTGAACTTTAAGGGGGAGTTTGCTGACAGCGGAGCCCATTCGACAGCCAAACGCCCTCTCCAGGGAAGAGGCGAGGGCTCTGTTGCCCGGGAAATTTAAAACAGGCCTGGACAAAAGCGCTCAAAGAAACATTGCGGGGAACCAGCTTGCCCTGGCAGGGAAGATTCACCATAACCTACTAGTTCTTGTTTCTCTCTCTCTCTCTCTCTTTCTCTCTCTCTCTCTCTCTCTCTCTCTCTCTCTCTCTCTCTATATATATATATATATATATATATATATATATATATATATATATATGTGTGTGTGTACACATATATATATGTGTGTGTGTGTATATATAAAACATCACATCATTACACCGCCTCCAAACAGGCTGCTTCTTGGGCTGAGGTTATAATGAGCGTGTACCGCTTAGCGTGCGATGCGCTCTTGAGGAAGCATGCAGAGGCCCAATCTGTAAACTGCAGTTTACCAACCAGCAGCTCTTCAAATTATCCTGGGCATGTCTGGCCTAATTCAAATTAGAAATGGAGAGTTTTTTCCTGACAAGCCAGGAGAAAGCCCCAAGTTCTCAGCATTTCACTGTCTTTTTTACTATGAGTTACGAATTTTGCATGTTTTTTCTTAAATCTTGATTTTGTCTCAACAGATACAGAGGGAATAAAGTGCTAGGAAGTAATTGGAAAATGGCAACTGGCAGAAACATCATCTTCAGCGTAGGATATGATACAGTAACAGCCGACAGAATAAAGCCCATCACTTGGCAGTAAGACAAGCCCTTTTCATTAAACTAAAACTTTGTCCGTCAGTGTCCTTGAAGGGTTGCAATATACATACAAATGGGTATGGGCCCCCTGGAGCCCCTCACAAAACTAGTGGCTGGTGGCTCAGTGAGCACTTCCTGACTCTCAAGACTGGTCCTTACCTTCAGATCATCTCCTGACCCTCAGCCGTGACTGGTTGAGAAAATGGGAAGTTGATTAGAAAAGTATATCTCAAGTTTCCAAGAGGTAGCGATATTTTTTTCATTAGTCTTGATACTGTAAAGTTGTATCTTAAATATGATTCTCCATTATATTTCATCGAACACCATGTTGAGTGTTGACCCTGTGTCCATTGTTTTCATCCTGCTTGCTCCCTATTTAGACCGTGAGAACACATATTTGCTAATGATCTTCCTCCTTCTCTCAGCAAGTGCTCTTTATCTTGAAAAATACTAAATCAATTTAATGTTTACCTGCAGCCTTAATCCACATTCTGCAATCTCTCAAGTCCCCCAAATTAACGACTCCTACTCAATAGTAATGTTATTGGTCTCATATTTTTGTTTTGCACAATTTCAGGCAGGCGTGTCATCTCATTTATTTTATCCACCACTCAGCAACTATTAAGCAAATCATATATGCCAGGCACCATCTTAATCCTAGAGCTACAAAATAAGAGCTGCTGTCTCAACGCCAAGGTACTCACAGTCTATCGGTGAAACAGACAAGGCAGAGAAAGAACAGCGAGGAGAGTGCCGTTAGGAGAATGCCACACTGCCCTGGGTGCCCAGGCAGAGGGACAGCTGACTCTGCAGAAGAGGCCAAGAGAACATGAGAAACATCTCTGTTCTTGCAAGTTTTTCCTAACTTCCCTCTTTTCTAACCTCCGTTCTGACACCAGCTTGCATTATACACATTTCAGTCTTACCCACTAAAGCTCATAGGGTTCTGCCCAGTTCCCAGAACAGGTTTCAAGGATGCAACCTTGAGAAAGTATTGTGGGACTGAGACCACCTGGGTGGTATATGGAACACAAGGCCTTTACATAAACATTTAATATTCTGGTGGGTGGATGCAGGGATCTTCTTTCCTTGTGGCCATCCAAGAAAAGCTTTATACAGGGTGGGGCAAAAGTAGCTTTACAGTTGTTCATATAGAAAACATTACAATAATATCATTAATAATACAAGAATAAACTGTGTTGCATATGCACAACTGTAAACCTACTTTTCCCCCATCCTGTATATAAGTTCCCTTCTTGTTAAACCTGTCACCTACCAACTAGAGTAGTCTGCCTCTTTCTTTGGTCTCCCCTTGCCCTCCATGTACAGGGGCCAATCCACAAACCAATAGGCACTAATCTCATAAAAGGGCCCCACCCTAAAGACATTACCTAATCCTAATTACCCTCCCAAGGCCCCATCTCTAAAATACCATCACATCGGGAAGTGGGGCTTCAATATTGGAATTCTGATGATATGCAATTCAATCCACAGCAATAATTTATAAGAATAAAAGCATAATATGCTAATTAGACTGGATGTCCCTCTGGACGAAGCCAGGGCTGCGAGGGAAGCTAGGGTCCTGGGTGTCAGAGGGAAGGGGTTGCTGGTAGCCCAGGGAAGGAATGCCTACTTTTGTATGAATTTCGTGCATCAGGCCTCTAGTATATTCATAAAGTCACACACTTGCACACACACACTCAACTTTATTCCCATTTACCTTTTCCAGTTATTCTATCCATCCTTTTCAAACAATGAAGCTCTGCTTGTAGTTAGGACTTGGGATGAAGAAACTGTGAAATCCAGGGCTCCAAGAGCTAGGACCCTGAGAGACTGCATCTAATACATTATTTAATTAAAGCAGATAGGGTGGTTTATTGCCATATAACTGAATTTTGTTCTTTGAATATTATGTTGAAAATATATCATTACACTAAAAACTTTATTCCTAAGAGACTAAATTTTCTGTTTAGCTTTTCGCATATGTCTTATGCAGCCTCCATGCTTTTATCAGTTCAAACCTGGCTACAGGTACATTTCATAATAAATGGCAGCCTTAAAGCCATCTACACATTTTCATCCTTTAGTGATTCCTCTTAACCACTTCCTCCCACAAGATTTGCAGAAAAGCAACCAAAATGGTTTCCAATAACAAAGAGAAAAATCACAAGCCTATGGACTCTAAGAGCTAAATCTAAGAGGTAATTAGGATAATAAATAATTCAACTTTGGTGCTTTTAGAATTTAAAAATCATTTTCAGGGTTTATCAACTGCATTTATAATCCAAATCACTACCATTTACAACCAACTTGTTTTGGAATATTTCCAGAACTGAGACTTCATACCTTAAGCAACCATTCATTCCTAATGTAGAGGACTCTAGTTGCTAAAATCTTCTGTGTAGTGACCTTACCAAAATCCCAACAACAGCCACTCCTTGTTCCTATTTCTGACCACTGAGTCCCACAAAAATATGTGCAACCTCTAGTCCTTTTGACATCATTTTACCATGCCAGATCTTCTTGTTACTGTGTTTGGAAACCATAGTTCTCCCTATAATTATTGATGATAAAAATGGCTGACAATTATGGATCCCTTACTACATGAGAGACTGTTAGACTATTTTATTATATTAAGCTATTTCTATTAACTTATGTGAATCCTGAGAACAACCCTCTGAGGTGTACATTATTTTAATCCTCTAAAGGCAGGCAGAGATGCTGCCAGCACAGAATTCCTAAGTGGCAGAGTCATTATAGGGACCCAGACTTCAGACTCCTGATTCCCACCCTCAGTGACTATGTTACATTGGTTTTCTACCACCCTGTCTGCTGTCCTCGCACATTTCTAGCCTGCCCTGTACATTCCCGTGAGGTTAGGATGAGCAATCAAATCAGTGTGGTGAGACTCCAACACCCACACACGATGTGCTGTTACAATAGGCAGCCTGGGAAATGCAGATGCTAGGAATTCCACCCTGGACCCCTAAATAAGACTCCATGGAAGGCCCCTCAAAAGAGAGGGATGACTTGGGCATTGATATTTTTTAAATCTCCTCAAGCAGTTCTAATGCCTCCCTCCCAATTGTTTAGGGCAAAGATTCACAAGCTTTAGTGTTCATAGAAATTATCTTAAATTCTGATTCAGGAGCATAGCTTGAGGTTCAGAAACTGACATTTTCATCAAGACCTATTCCAGGCAATTTTTATTCAGGCAGCATTGAAATTCTTATTCTTGCACACCACTCCAGCATGCCATGGAGTGAAGACATGTGAGAAATAGGCAAAGGTTTCCCACATCATCCACATGTCCAGGACCACAGTGGTTGAATTCACTTTCTTATTGCCACCCTACCTCCGTAACTCGGACTCCACATAAGCACTTGATGGGTACAGATATCTGATACCCAACATCCCTCAATTACACAGACACATTGAAAGCAAGTTTACCTGCGGTGGATATAACAACCTACACAAAAGATGCACTTCTGAAAATTACTTACAACAGGCTATCTTTAGCTGTTCTTAAAATATCATTATGTACACACATATCTTTTCACATTCCGTACAATATTTTTATATAAATAAAATCTGCTGACTTCCAGTCAATTCAACAAACATATTTAGTGCACCTGCTAAACTCCAGACACTATGTTAAGGGGGTGTAGGTGGAGGAGAGAGAGAGATAATTACAAAGATGAATAAAACATGGCCCTACTTTGAAAGCACTCATGTTCATGGCCTAACCCCACTCTTTTCATTACAGGTAGCCACACAGATGGTGCTCAGATGACCAGACACCCTAAGCATAGTTGTACATCACAGCTCGGTTCGCGGTCAGGGAGTTGCACTCTTTCATATTATGCGTGTGCTCTTTCACCCACTGTTTCCAGAACCATTCCAACAGCTGATTCCCTTTAGGTTTTGCTTTCCTGTGTTCAGATCTTCATTCACTCCTCAGACTAGCATGGCGCATCTATACCCTCTTTCTACCTACTCGGACACAACCTGGATTCACCCATGAATTCCACCATCACTGGCCACTCCTGGCATATCTCAACCCAGGACAATGCTTTCCATGTGAAAGGAATTATTTCTCATCAGACCCAGAGCTTCAATGTGAATGTGGTACAGTTAGTAGTCTACCCAGAGACATATGCAGACATAGCCACAATTAATCATAAGACAGAATGTGTTATAATGTTATAAGAAAACAAACAAACAAAAATGCCATGGCAGCATATTGGCAAGAAGGATTATTTCTGACTAGGATGACAGAAGGCAGCTTCATGGAAATGTGATGTTTGCGATTTATCTTAAGAAAAAGGAAGTTATCAAGAGTTAAGAGCAATCTAGAGGAATGGAAGAGAGGCAATAACGAAATGGGGTGGGAGGGAAATTTTGGGACACTATCCAGTTAAATAAATCAATTGGGGTAAAAAGGAGGTGGTTGGCAAAGGGTCAAAACATCGTTGGAAAGGAGATTTGTATGGCCTTGAATGATAAAGAACGTGGACTCTATGCCCTGTGGAATGAGCCGTGAAGGATCTTTCCATAAGAACATGATAGAATCAACTTTGCTTTGGGAATAATACTTTGACTGCAGTTTAAAGGATAAATTGGAATTGAGAGGAGACTAAGGAAACTATTGGAAAACATTAAAACCATGTATAGTTCTTCTCAGAAAGTGTGCTGGATGTCCTCCATTTGCCCTCAGAAACACTTCACATTCACCACCTGCTCTCTCACCTGGGACTGCCCCAACTCCCTTCCCCTCTAGACTTCCTAGTAAGTTCAACCAGTGGCAAGGACACACAGAGATCTGGGGGAAGCAGGAGAGTGAGTTTGAGGTGTAACGTGGTGGCCAAAAGTAGGTTTATAGCTGTAAGTACAGGAGACAGTTTATTTTATATTATTATTTATTTATTATTGCAATTATTTCTGTAAGAACAACTGTAAATCTACTTTTTCCCACCCTGTATTTCCTCAGCTCCCTGCCCCACCCCCCGCCCCGAAAGGTTACCTCAGGCTGTCCATGCCCTGTTCTGATGGAAGATCACAGCTCCTGTCCAGTGGCCCACTCCATGCCTACCTGCCTTCTCTCTCTGAGGTTCAGGATCTTATCTCTTCAGACTTAGGTGTGGTAGCAGTAGCCACTCCAATACTCCTCAGGTTTCACATGATCCCTGATGCTTTCCCATTCTTAGCAAAGAAACACTTTACCAAATTTTCCTCCACCTACACATTTCCAGTGTGTCCTTGGTTACTTGCCAGGAGCCTGACTGGTGCGAGCAGTACTTGATGCCCTTAAATGAGAGTGTTGACCAAGAGCACAGAAAGGTAAGGGTAGTGCTCCCGAGGGCACACACCTAACAGGGACCTCCTTGCTGAAGAGGTAATAGCTATGGGAATGCAACACGGTATCAGTTAATTTAGCCACTTCAGATTGTTGATGCAATTGTATCCATGTCTGATAGCAAAGGGCTTTTAGTCATGATGTGGATTCATGTCCAAACAATTTGTTTTATAGGAATGAGGGCACGAAGGTTTAAAGTCAGACTAGCTCAAAGATACAGCAGCCCAGGACTAGGTAACAGCAATCACGAAAATGAGGCTTCCATTAACACAGGAGACAGACCTGTTTCTATAATGTATGCAAAGGCTGAGGTAGAGAAGAAAGCTTTGAGAAAAGGACGCGTGAGGTGCTGAAGCTGCAGTTCTTTGAGCAGAATTGGAGAAGAGAACATTTGCAGGCTTCTGTGTGGGTCTATACAGCAGTCTATTCAAGCAGATCAGATAATACCTAAAGGGCAGGTGGCTTATTTGTTCTAAATGCAGCAAGAGTTAATGGCATGCTTAAGTCATTTCTGCAGCAGCCTGTAATTTCACAAGGGCTCAAACATTTCCTTTGACAGCTGTGCTGTGTGTTCATTATGTTGTCAATGTGCGCTTTAGAAAGGGGAGAGTGCCTGGTAGGAGAGGAGCTGGGGGGAGGGGGGAGCAAGTGTTCGATGTTTTTTATCTCTCCAATTGGTTTAAAGCAATCAAGTAAGGCAAGAATCCTCTTTTCCTGAAAATATTCAAATTGCCCATTTCACACACTATTCCATTTTTTATAGATTGATAAAGTTAATCTTCCATGATTTACTTGAAGTTAGGGATTACAACTATCTACTTTTTGACCATCCTTATCACATTCTCTGAAATATATTTAAATAGAGTGGAAGAGAAAATTAAATGGCCATGGGGAGGAGGAATGTAGAATTCTTTTAAAACACACAACTAATGTAAGTCATAGAAAGAGAGTTGAAGAAAATTTTTAAAAATAAAAAAAATTCAAATTTGATTTACAAAGGAAAATCTGATTTTTTAAAATTTATTTCAGAACTAGCTGTACCCGGCCACGCATTGCTATGGCTCAGTCTGGTTAAATGGAAAAGAAAGAAAAGAGAAAGCGCACGTTTCTAATATATTTAATTGCACAATGCTTGTGGGTATACAGTATTTTTTGTTGTTCTATTGTCTGTGCAGATATAAGATTGTCTGGTTTGCCGACTCTAGAACACACAACATATAATTGTCCATGCGAGAAGCAATCCGTGTCTAGATCTAAACTGCACAATTCTAAAGATTGGCCCTGAGCTTTGTTGATGGTGATTGCAAATGCCAATTGAATTTAGAATTGCAATCTCTTAAATTGAAATGGCATATCTGTTAGAATCATAGGAATTCGAGGAATGAGGACATCTTCACCTTTGAAAGGTCCTGTCAAGATTGTTGCTTCTACGACATTGCTCATTAATTTTTTTACTGCAAGTGGCGTGCCATTGCAAAGCTTTTGCTGGTTGATATTTCGCAACATAATTGGCATGCCAATTTTCAATTGCAGTACATGCAGTGGTATCCCTGGCAGATTGAGTGAATTCAAACATTCTGTTGGATAATTAACCGCTTCATCTGCTTCCACAACAACGTTCTTGTACGTGACGGCCTCGCTTTGAATGTTAGACTGAATAATATTGTTAGATTCGTAGACATCTTTGTTCTTGGCCTCAAGAATAGCTCGTTCACTCAGCCAATCGTGATTCTTATAATTGATTTGAATATTGGGAAATATTTTTTCAACCAATTCTTCCTTTGCCGTCACTAAATTGCATGGATCATAAATTGGAAACATTGAAAAGGAATCGTAAAATATTTAGTATAGCATGTGCTGATTTATGTCCAACAGATGGTGCTGTTTTTCAAAAAAAAAAATCATGTTTTTTTATGAAAAAAAAAACACAGGTGTGACATCTATATAATAGTATGTATATAAAACCACACACGCGTATTCAAATGCAACATTGTGTCAAAATTTCAAAGCAATCGGTGAAGAACTTTTGGAGATTTAAGATTTTGAACAAACAAACACATTTTTATTTATATAGATGAAAACATGATAATACTATACAAGGGAAAACAGAAGGTGGAAAATTGTTCTCATCTCCCATGAGCTGAAGAGGTTTAGGCAGGCCTCCCCAAGATGTGCCACTTTGGATTATTTTGAGCTGAAGGCAACAGAGACCTTGCAGGCTCAAAAATCTCTCCCCTCTACCTTAAAAAATTACAGTAGGGGTCTTGCCCATAAGAGTTATTACCAGAAATAATTTTGTGTGATCTATGTATATGGCAGGGCAAACTTCTAATTGCTGAACATCTGCTCTTATCATTCTGCAAATTACTCTCCTCTCCTCTGAAGCCCCAGGGTGCCTTACCTCATTCCTTAGCTCAGGACGACATATATACCCTGTTTTCCTTTCCTGTCTCTGAACTTCTCTTGTATGTGGGGTCTGATTATTTCATGCGTGTGGTTGCCTTACGTACATATGTAATGAAATTTGATTATTTTCTCTTGTTAATCTGTCTCACTGATTTAATTAGTAGACCAGCCAGAAAACCTAGAAGTGTAGAATAAAATATTTTCCTCCCCCACAATCTTTTTACCCTAATTAAAGCAGGCTAAGGAGATGTGGTTCTGGACAGTTGCCAAAGTCCCTTTCTTTAACTCCATAAGTCCCTTTCTTTCTCAATCAGTACTGTTCCCCTATGGAGAACTAAAGATACAGAGACCACAGAGAACCAAGCAACAACGCCTCTTTATTATTCCTCTTTCCAGCTTCAGCTGTGAGTGCTTCCAGCTGGTCTGAGGAGTGAAAAGTGGCAATAAATGTAAGGTAGGTCCTATCTGTATCACACCAACCAATTAGAGAGAGACAGAAAATTTCCCAATTTGTCAAAAGTAGATCAATTTAATGACAAAAAAGCACACTTGACTACAGCTTCCTGTCCCACAGATGCCAGTACACCAAGTTAAGTTCTTCTTTTTTTCCTTTTGCACTCTGACTAGCCTGTTAAAATAGTTCAAAGATTGACCTAATTTTTGTTCACCTCTACTCAACTGCTATGCTGTGTGATTGGTCCATAATTCCGACTGATTGAAAGGTATCCACAGCAGCTGGTTATCCTATTTGAAGCTGATACTCTTTTTTCCATGTCTCTTTTTGTTTGGTTTGGTCTTACTTTAATGGCAAGGCAGTCTCATGATCCTGATATTTTAAACATTTTAATAAGTGACCTTTCAGCAAGGCCCAGCAGCCAGAAGACTTTAAAGAAATCACAGGTCCAGAGTCATCCATGTTTTTCTTGCTTATTAATGGTAACTAATTGCCTTAATTAGTGATAATTAAAAAGGTATGACCCCTGACATGTCTACTGTAATGCAAACTAATTTGGGGGTTTCTGATGGGATAGAAGAAATACACTAAATTAAACTTATTGAGGGAAAGTTTGAATGGAAAGGAGAAATTAAATAATATCTAAACTAATAAAAGCGAAATATTAAAATTAACCGTTTCTCCGAGACAGGGTAAGCCACGCCCACCAGCCAATCAGAGCGGCTGTATGCAAATTAGCCCAGCCAACATGGCGGCCGCCACTCCCGGACCTGAGTAAACAGCCCTTTCCATTGCGGCAGAAGTGAAAGTGAAGCTGCGCCCCTCAGCTCAGCTCCGATTAAACTGCCTTTAGCAGTTTTGAAACATTGTAACAATCATAGAATCCTCCGGAGCTGAAGGAAAGAGCAGCTCCGGCCTAACCAGTAAAAGTAACAATTGTTTCATTATAGACGCTGCGAGGTGAGGCAGAGGAGGCTTCGTTAGTAGTTAGAAGGCGGCCTTAAAGAAACAGTGTATTAATTATAGAAGATAAATAACCCCAGGCCTTCAAGGAACAGTATCAATTATAGGAGAAAAAACTCCAGAACCTGTGTCCAGCTGGCCTTGCTGGGACGTTGGGTCAATGGGAGCTGTGGGCAGCCTTAAAGCCCCTCACCCAGGCTGGTCAGGCACGCCAGCAGGTGGACATCCCCCGAGGGGTCCCAGACTGTGAGAGGGCACAGGCCGGGCTGAGGGACCTCCCGAGTGCACAGAGCGGCTGCAGGGCGGGACAGCGCAGGACCCAGGACCCGTGATGGGAAACAGGCGGCAGGGTTG
>PVJC01026484.1:0-23969 GCA_004026665.1 Murina feae
CTCCTCATTTTGGCTGCTTCCCTTTCTGATTTAGGCGATCACTGCGAGGGATTAACCTCTAAGCCACTTGGTTACGAGAGTCAGCTGTGTCTACAGTGGGAGAACTTCTGTGCTGGAGACACCCTTATGGGGCAAGAGTTGTTTCAGTGGAGCTTTTATGCTCACTGCATCTGCCCCGAGTGTGTTCCTTGTGGATCTGCTTTGTTTAGGTTAGTCCCTCTCTGGCCACTGGGTGAGGCTGGCTCCTGTAACTTTAAGGAGGTGTTGCTGCAGAAGCCTCTGACGCACTTGGGAGGGGCGGGGCCTCGGGGAGTTCGCCGGGCGGGGCGGAGCAAATAGCTATGGCGCTTCTCAGCCCTGTACTGAGAGACACCAGGTCTCTGTGTCCCGCGTAATTGCTGCAAGCAACGCTGAGAGAAACCCGCTTTGGATTTCCTCCTGGTGCCAGTCAGTCCCCCTTCTCTGAGTGTCTGTGGGACCTCAAAAACTCGCCTGGAACTGGAGTTCAGAGCCGCTGGGAGCTTGTGGCTCTCTCCGTTTTGGAAAAGAACCGCGACCTCCGGTACCAGCCCTTCCCCGAGCCCGTGCGCCTCCGTACCTTTGTACTTTGCTTCCGCCACTCCTCTGAGTCTCAGACTCTTCTCTAGTAGTAGGATTTTCACTCAGCCAGCCGTCCTGTGGGTGCGAGTGGTGTCCGTGTGTTCTTTTCGTGGTTTTTCTGAAATAGTTGTTCACAGCTGCATATACAGTGTCTACCCTATGCCGCCATCTTGTTTCTCTGCTTGTCCTGTTTTTTTAAATATAAAGTAAGATTTTTATAATTAACAAGAGTATCTTTAATACATTTTTGAGGTAGACATAGCAATTTAAAAATATACATATTTTATTAATTTTTTTACAGTGAGGAATGGAGAGGGACAGGGAATTAGAAACATTGATGAGAGGGAAACATCAATCAGCTGCCTCCTGCACACCTCCCACTGGGGATGTGCCTGCAACCAAGATACATGCCCTTGATTGGAATTGAACCTGGGACCCTTCAGTCCGCAGGCTGATGCTGTATCCACTGAGCCAAACCAGTTAGGGTGACATAACAATTTTTAATATCTACTCTAATAAAAGCATAATATTGAAATTGACTGTTTCCCTGGGATGCCTAAGCCACGTCCACCAGCCAAGATGGAGGCAAACCACCACGGAACTAGATCAAACATGAGGCTTCCGTTGCACCAGGAGTAAACTGTCTGCCTAGGCTGGCTGGGCCTCTCTCTGCTCAAGGCAACATAGTTGCAATTATAGAAGCCACAGAGCTGAAGCAAATAGGAGGCTTCCGTTGCACCAGCGATGGAGGAAATGTCTGCCTCGGCTGGCTGGGCCTCTACTAAGGCAACATTGTTTCAGTTACAGAAGCCACCGAGCTGAAGCAAACAGGAGGCTTCGTTACCTGCCTAGGCCTCGGCTTAAAGTAACAGTGTTTCAATTATAGAAGATAAATAAACCCCAGAACCTGATTCCAGCCAGCCTTGCTTGGACATTGGGTCAGTGGGAGCTATAGGCAGCCTGAAAGCCTGAAAACGGCCCTCAGCCCCGCACCCAGGCTGCCCAGGCACCCCAGTAGGGACCCGGACCCTGAAGGGACTGTGGGCAGCCTGAAAACGGCCCGCAGCCCATCACCCAGGCTGGCCACACCCAAATGGGGTGAGGTTCCACACTGGGGGGCTTGGCCAGCCTGCAAACAGCCATCAGCCCCTCACCCAGGCTGGCCAGGCATACCAGCAGGTAGACATCCCCTGAGGGGTCCCAGACTGCGAGAGGGCACAGGCTGGGCTGAGGGACCTTCCAAGTGCACAAATTTTTGTGCACCGGGCGCCTAGTTACCTAATAAATGGGAATTGCTTTTCTAAATAATGGGAAAACGAGGGTGTTTATAATAAAAACTGATCTTCCTCCTCCCCAATTTTGTTAATGATATTTTGCTTTTAGTATGTATACCTTTGTTGGCCATAAAATGGTAGTAGAGACAGTCCTCGGGTTATGTCAGACGATGTACATCTTTTTGTGGTTACGTCACCATCTCCCATCTATAATAATAAAAGTATAATATGCTAATTAGACCCAGACAGCCTAATGACCTTCCTGATGACCTTCTGGATGAAGCCTGGACTACGGGGTTATGAGGACTGAGGCAAGCCACCATGGCTGTGAGGGCCGAGTCCCTTGCATGAATTTCGTGTATTGGGTCTCTAGTTTATAAAAAAAAAGTTCTGTCATTTTGACATATGTAGATAAAGTAGGTCCTCGGGTTATGTTGGAGATCCATTCCTATGGCGCTCGACTTAATGCAGTAAGTCGGAACCCACCTACATAAGCACCTACGTCACTCACACGGAGCACATACACAGCAGTAATGAAGTGAAACAGTAAAAAATTTGAAAGAAAGATAACAAATCCTGACCTTTACTGTGGTAAATCAATAATAAAAAACAAAGGACATATGTACATACGTCAAAATGACCGAACTTTTTTTTTTAATAAATAAACTAGAGGCCTGGTGCACAAAAATTTGTGCACTCAGGGGGGTCCCTCAGCCTGGCCCGTGCCCTCTCGCAGTCTGGGACCTCTCGGGAGATGTCCACCTACTGGCTTAGGCCTGCTTCCCGGGCGATCGGGCCTAAGCTGGCAGTCTGACATCCCTCTGGCAGCCCGGGAGCCCTTGGGGGATGTCAACTTGCCAGTGGGGAGCAGGTCTAAGCTGTAGTTGTACATCCTTAGCACTGCTGGAGGAGGCAGGAGAGGCTCCCACCACCACCGCTGTACTGGCAGCCATCAGCCTGGCTTGTGGCTGAGCAGAGTTCACCTGTGGGAGTGCACTGATCACCAGGGGCAGCTCCTGCATGGAGCGTTTGCCCCCTGGTGGTCAGTGTGTGTCAGAGTGACCAGTCATTCCCAGTCGTTCTGCTGTTATGGTCCATTTGCATGTTATCCTTATATAGGACTACGGGCCCAGTACATGAAATTCATGCACTGGGGGGGGGGGTGTGTGTCCTCAGCCCAGCCTGCCCCCTCTCACATATTGGGAGCCCTCAGGGGGTGTCCTACTGACAGCTTAGGCCCACTCCCTGCTCCCCTTGGGGAGCGGGCCTAAGCCACAGTCTGGCCTCCCTTTGTGGTTTGAGGCAAAATGAAAATAATTAAGGCAATATTTTATCTTTCTACCTATATACTTTTATTCTGTTTTGGTTTGGGTAGTTATTCTGTTATGGGTCATACTTTTTTTGGGAAGGACTGTTCTTTATCACAAGAATATCTCCTTATAACTTTTATTTTTGTTTTTTAAAAAATCTCCCTTTTTTTATGAAGTTACTAGAGGCCTGGTGCATGAAATTTGTGCATGGGTAGGATTCCTAGGCCTGGCTGGTGATCAGAGCCAAGCTGTGGGGTGACCGGTGGGGTGATTGGGGTTCCTGCTCGCATCCACCTTGGCCTGGTGCTGTCTGCTTGTTGGCCCCGCTGCCGCTGCCACCATTGATTGCTGTCTGTGGGGCATTTGGGGATCCCACTCGCACATGCCTTGACCTGGCACCATCTGCTCACCTGCTCCATCATCCTGCCATGATCCCACTCTCATTGGGGCCCATCGGGGCTGACAGCGCATCCATTGCCACCTGCTGCCAGCACATTCCTGACGCCCACCATGTTCCATGCTACCCCCTGGGGTCAGTGCACATCTAACTCCCAGTTAGTTGAACTACTGCCTGTGGGGACAATTTGCATATTAGCCTTTTTATTATATAGGACTAGAGGCTTGTTGCACAAAATCTGTGCACTGGTAGGGTCCTTAGGCTTGCCTGGCAATCAGGGCTGATCTGTGGGGCGACTGGCGGGATGATCAGGGCCCCCACTCACACCTGCCTTGGCTGGACTGGTGCTGCCCACTCTCTAGTCCCGCCCCCCCACTGCCTGTTGGGGACTGTGGGCTGGGGGCAGCTCCTGCATTGAGTGTCTGCCACCTGGTGTTCAGTGTGCGTCATAGCAACTGGTTGTCCCATTTGATCGATTTGCATATTAGAGTTTTACATAGATAGATGTAGCTAATAGGTGGTAGCTGTTACTGTGGTTATTTTCATGTTTTGAGTTATGAAAAAAAGTCTGCAGCCCTATGCTATTTCCTCATCCTCACAGTGTCTTCTGTTGCTTACATCTTGTATTAGTGTGGTGCATTTGATGAACCATTTTGATTAATTAAAATCTATAGTTTTACATTTGAGTTTACTCTCTGTGTTGTACATTCTGTGGGGGTGTTTTTTATTTTTTTTTATAACACCGCTTTTATTTTTTTATTTAAAAAATATATATATTATTGATTTTTCACAGAGAGAAAGAGAGAGGGATAGAGAGCTAGAAACATCGATTAGCTGCCTCCTGCACACTCCCCACTGGGGATGTGCTCGCAACCAAGGTACGTGCCCTTGACTGGAATCAAACCTGGGACCCTTGAGTCCACAGGCCGGTGCTCTATCCACTGAACCAAACCGGTTAGAGCCTGTGGGTTTTCATAGAAGTATAATGACATGTTTCCGTTATTGCTGTATCACACAGATTAGTTTCATTGCCTTAAAAATCATTTGCACTTCACCTATTTTTCCTTCTCTCCCTTTTCCTCGAAGCCAGTGAACTTTTTACTGCCTGCATAGTTTTGCCTTTTTCAACATATCATCTAATTCTGATACATAGCCAGATTGTCTTCTTTCACTTAGAAACCTCTAAGGTTTCTCCATTTCTTTCTGTTACTTGATCATTTCTTTTTTATCACTGAATAATATTTCTTTGTATGGATGTAACACAGTTTGTTTATCCATACACCAGGACTTTCAGTTGCTTTCAAGTTTTAACATTGATAAACAGCTTGCATTTTAAGATTCAAATATGAGTGTTTTCTTTTTAAAAAATAAAAATAAAATATTTATCGGAAGTATTACATATGTCCCCTTTCCCCCCCATTGAATGTTTTCTTGATATTAGGTACATGTATTTCCTAGGGATGCTGTAACAGTGTACTTACTGCAAACTACTTAAACAACAAATATTCTCTCACAGATCTGGAGTATGAGGGGGGTTGTGGTTTGGGACTTGTAAGGGCAGGAAGATAATTCGCATGGAGATGGAAAAACAAACGTTTGCTAAAATTGTTTGATAGACCATCTTTAACAATAGAACACAGAGAGGACTTTGAACACATGAGCCTTGCTAGGTTCCTCTCTGTCCGTCACACATTAGTTTATATTAAACCAGAGTTACCTATTATGCTATGTCCCTTCCTGGAGCAGGTTCTCTATGTAAATTCCTTTAGGCTGGGAAAGAGGGATGGTCAAAGTCTCTTTCTGAGTCTTTTGTTTCTTAATAACCAGTTTAAAATCAATATCCCAAAGGCATATTTTGGAGTGGCAAACTGCTTCCTTTACCTGTTTCTTAACTGCTGGTGAAGTCCAACAGTCCTTGGTTTTCTTAGCTTGTAGATCCCATCACTTCAGTCTTTGCCTTGATGGTTACATGGCAGCATTCTCCCTATATCTCTGTGCCTTCACAGAGCTGTCTTGTAATAAAGACAACAGTCATGTTGGATTAGGGGCCTGCTCTACTCCACTGTATCCTTAACTAATTACCATGATCCTATCTGCAGTGACCCCATTTCTCTCATTGTCATAATTAGCTAGCTAATAATCATAACTAATAAAAGCGTAATAT
This sequence comes from Murina feae, assembly GCA_004026665.1. Classification (NCBI taxonomy): domain Eukaryota; kingdom Metazoa; phylum Chordata; class Mammalia; order Chiroptera; family Vespertilionidae; genus Murina; species Murina feae. Next base: position 5,746 of record PVJC01026484.1, read on the forward strand.
TAAAATTGACCGTTTCTTCGGGACACCCAACAGCCAATCAGAACAATGGTATGCAAATTAGCCCAGCCAAGATGGCGGAGGCCCTACCCGCAACGGAGTGATCGGGCGCCGGGGCACGCGAGGGCGGAAGCCTGGCCTCTGCCCTCGCGTGCTCCAGCGGTCGGCTCTGGGCAGTGGCGGCCGCCCAGGCCCCCGGCCCTGCAGCCAGAGCCGGCAACGGAGTGATTGCTGGGGCACACGAGGGTGGAAGCGTGGCCTCCGCCCTCGTGTGCTCCAATGGTCGGTTCCGGGCAGTGGCGGGCGATAGAGAGATGGGACTGGGAATAGAGAGATCGTGCCAGTGGTTGGTTCTGGGCGGCCTCGGGTGGGAGCCTGCCCGTCCCTGGGGCTGGGGCTGGCAATAGAGCAATCATGCCTACGGTGGTTCCATAGGGCGGTGAGCAGCCACAAGGCTGGGAGCTGGGCAGCCCGGGCTGGCCCTGTGAGGCCTGGGAATAGAGCAATTGGGCCCACACGACCTCAGAGGCTCAGTGGTGGGGGCTTGAGGGGGGTACCCCCTCGGGGTCATGCCGGAGCATCCTCTGCCCCTGCACAGAGTGTCTGCCACAGGTCCAGCCACCTGGCTCCACCCTGGAGGCCTCCGTGGGGTGTGTGCGAGTGTGTGCCTGGTTCCACCCCCGGTGTGTCCGCTCAGCAGCAAGGCCCCCACAAGGGACCATGCACCAGCGTCCACCCCCTGGCCTGCCACCCAGCTCTGCACCAGGTGTGTCCCCTCAGCGGTGGAGGCCCACCAGGTGTGTGCAATGGTAGGCCACTCAGCTGGAAATGTCCACGCCTGCACTCACCAGCCATTCCACCCCCCAGTGCACAAACCCTGAGGGGCCTGTGGCCAGCCTGAAAACAGCCCTCAGCCCCTCACCCAGGCTGGCCATGCATGGCAGCAGGTGGACATCCCCCCCCAAGGGTCCCAGACTGTGAGAGGGCACAGGCCAGGATGAGGGACCCCTTTCTCCCCTCGCCGAGTGCACAAATTTTTGTGCACCGGGCCCCTAGTAATAGAAAGAAAGCGAAGGTGAGGCCAGACATCATTATAAGCATGGTCATCTGGGCGGCTTCACCAGTAAGCATAGTTGCACACTCCCCAGGGAACACTGGTCTATTTCCTGCAGATCACTGGGGAAAGGGATCAAACAAAGAGAAATGGGTGCATGTGCAGTCAAGTCAGGATGACTAGGAAAGGTGCTTGTCTGTCAATCTTACCTGGGAAAAAGGTAATTGTCTAGGGGGTGAAGCTACTGCAAGCTCGTGAAATCTTGGAAGGTTAAAACCTCTGAGTAAAGAATTCTCTCTCTTGCCTCTTGCTTTGCTCCTGCTCCCTTGCACTCTCTTGCTTCCTGACCTGTACACACCTATGCGCTAGCCCTTCATGTGACCTTAAGCAGCGTTATGGCCATGCAAACCCCAGATACAGTGGACTGCTGCTGGGAACACAAGCTAAGCTAGCCGGATGCTGGCCTAGTCTGTGCTTTTATACGGTGTGGAAACTCTGGGCAGTGGCTTTAATCCTAGCCTTGCTGAAAATGAGATCGGACTTCTTCCATGGTGGGATGGGGGAAATGCAACAATGGAAACCCACGGCTTTAATTCCACAGAAATAAATACCATTCATTCTCCATTGCAAGTCTCAGGAAATTACTTTCCCTGCAACATTGCATGAATTCCACTTCCACTGGCAACAGCTGGGGACACCAAGGGCACCCCACATTTCAAGATAAGGTCACATTCTGAGGTACTGTCAATTAGGACTTCAACCTGTCTTTAACTGTGGTGGGAGGGTACAATTCAACTCGTAGCATCTGAGATGGACCTTATTGCTTACTCTGTGGTTTGTCAGTTGTAGAAGAAAAGGGGGTTCTGTGGAAAGTAACCTCCTACGGTGATCTGATTGTAAATTTCTAACTGGGCTGGTCAAGGTGGGGAGTGATGCCCCAGGAATATAACTTTAGTTAAAGGTTTATCTTTGCCTTAAGTCCTGTCCGGTTCATTGTTTCTGTGCATCCTTTCAGATCCTTCCTTCTGAAGTATGAGAGTCTCCTGCCTTGCTTTCTCCTACCTTCATGTAATCTTTCTTCCCTTCCTTTGATTTCAAGTGTAGAAAAGTAACTGCAAAAGTTATTCTCTGGAACCTTTGAGATCTTACTCCCTGGCATAACTTGTCAGTTTGGCTCAAATAAACACATAAAGATTCTTTACAGGTTTGGAAGTTTCTTATGTTGACACAGTCAAGTTGTATAAAAAAATAGACTAAAGTAAAATTGATGTAAATAATTTTCTTTAATAGAATTATTCAATGAAGAGTAAGTTCATTATTTTTTCCTCTACTGTTTTAGTTCATAAAGAAACTGGCAGATAGTTTGTAACTTCTACAGACTCATTTCTCCCTTTCAGATGACTTTAATTTAGTGTTCTGCAGATTTCAAAAAATTTCTTTCCTGTTTATCTGTCATCTGACATTCCATGTGAAAACTGATCCATAAACTTACCACTTGCAGATCATCATTACAGATAAGGTTTCTGAAATTTCTTTATAATAATTTCCTGATCAGAGAGAGAAGGAGAAACGGGAGGTAGGTTAAAGTCATATGAAAATTTACAGAGCTTGATAAAGAGGACATGGAAGACAATGGGGAAAAACATGGTTGCGGGGAGAGCAAAACTGAATTGACTCTAGGAATATAAAAATACTATAAATTTCTACCTGGGTGTTTTTTTCACCAGTAAAATTTTAATGTGATTTATAGACTTCTTGATAATAAGAAAATGATTAAGTATTGTATTGTATTGTATTCAAAGAGCAGACCTTATATAATCTTATCTGTTGATATCACCAGAATTCCGGAAGCAGGCGGTTCTAATGAATCTGATGGGAAACAGGTCAGATAGTCATTTAATAACATTATTTTGACCCAGCAAGAGAAAAGTGTTTTATGTGTTCCAGGGGATTTCTTCAGGAGGGGGTTTCTCTCTTCCTTTCAGAGGGAGGAGAGTTATATAACTTTTTCCCACTAAAGGTATTTCCATGTGAATGCAGAAAAACCTGATGAATCAATCTGGCTTTGCTGCTTTAATTCCACAAGCCCTTTTGTAGAAAGGTAGGCTCCTTGTATTTCTGATTTGTCCTCTTGTTTTGATCTTACCTCCTTTCTTTGTTATATTTGCATTTCTTCTTTCATTACTAACTTCTGAAGAAAAATTAATTAATTGGTTGTATTTGCTTATTAAGCCTCTGGTCAAATTTAACTACTTTTTCCAACAAGTATCAAATATTTCTCTTTGTTTCTACTACCACTTTATTTTTACTAATCCAGGATTTTGCTATTTCTCTCCTAGATTATTACCATTTTGTCTTTATTATATCCAGTTTTGTATACCTCCTTGACCATGCTATTAATCTCATCAGAGGTCTACAGTGATTTTCCTTCACATGACTGGTCAAGTTTAAAATTCTTAATCCCCTTCCCAATATTATAAAAATTTCCAAACACTCTACTGAGTTTTATGAGTTCTTTATATATTCTGCATATTAATGTCTTACCAGTTATATGCTTTACAAATATTTCCTCCAAATCAGTAGTTTGTCTTTTCATTTTGTTGATGGTTTCCTTTCCCCTACACAAGCTTTTTATATAGTCCCACTTGTTTGTTTTTCCTTTTGTTTCCTTTTCTTTTGGTGGAAAAACCAAAAAAATCATTGCCAAGACTGATGCCAGGGAGCTTACCCTCTATGGTTTATTCTAGTTTTATGGTTTCAGGTCTTATTTCCAATCTTTAATACATTTTGAATTGATATTTGTGTATGGTGAAACATAGAGATCCAATTTCACTCTTTTCCATTTGGCTGTTCAGTTTTCCCAGCACTACTGAAAAGACTATCCTTTCTTCCTAGTATATTTTTGGCAACTTGTTGTAAATTAATTGATCATATATGCATAGGTTTATTTCTGTGCTCTTTATTCTGTTCCATTATTCTTGTGTCTGTCTGTATGATAATACTATACGGGTTTGATAGCTATAACTTTATAATATAGTTTGAAACCAGGATGTATGATGCCTCCAGTTTTGTTCTTTCTCAAGATTACTTTGGCTATTTGGAATCTCCTATGGTCCCCATATAAATTTTAGGATTTTTTTTTCTATTTCTGTGGAGATTGCATTGAACATTTTAAGTTTTTAATGCCACAGTTTACCTCATTTTATATTGTTCATGAAGAAATTATACAGACTATAATTATTTTTAATACTCTTTCCTTGAATGTTTATAACACAGTTGGTTAACACAGCATCCTGTTACAGAATTAGACTTTTCTAAATCTATTTACCAGTGAGTCGTACAGTTTCATTTTACTATTAGCATCTTCTTGTTTTGAAGAATTCCTTTTAGCACTTTTTATAAGGCAGATGTAATGGTGCTGAACTCTCTCAGCTTTTGTTTGTTTGGGAAAGTATTTCAAATACTTTGGGAAAGTATTTTAAATACTTTGAAATACTTTTTGTTTGTTTCTGAAAGTATTTCAGAAAGTATTTCTGAAGGATTCCTTAGCCAGATGGAGTGTTCTTGGTTAGCATTTTTTACTTTCAGCATATCAATTCATTCTCTCCCAGGTGGTAAGGTTCCTACTGAGAATTCTGTCTATAGCCTACATCAGTGGTGGTTCCCAGACCACCTGTTGTCAACCGCTGGCTTAGATAGCCTAATGAGGGTTTTAGGTTAGAATTTTTCTTTTATTGCTTTTAGTATTCCCTCTTTATCTGTGATTTTTGACAGTTTTATTACAATGTGTCTTAGAGAGGATTGTTTTGAATTGAAATAATGAGATGATCTGTGAGCTTCAAGCACTTGGATTTCCAATTCTCTCCCCTGGTCTGTAAGTTCTAATAAACTTTATGCCTCCTTTCCCTTTCTTCACCTTCTGGAACTCCAGTGATTCTGATATTGGTTCTCTTGATGGTGTCTTATAAATCATAGGCTTGCTTCACTCTTTTCATTCTTTTTTCTTTGTTCTCTGACTGGGTTACTTCAAAGTTCCTATCCTTTAATTCACTGATTCTATCTTTTGCCTGTTCTATTCTGCTGTTGGTACTCTGTTTTGTGTTCATTTCATTTATTGAATTCTTCAACAACAGAATTATTTCTGTTTAGTTGTTTTTATGATTTCTATCTCAGTTATTTCTCATTTTGTTCATTGTTTTCTTGATTTTATTTAATTGTCTCTTTTTTTTTTTGTAGTTCTTTTTTTTTGTATTTAATTGTCTCTTTTTTTTTGTAGGTTCCCTCTACGCAGCTGTTTTTAATTCTTTTTTTGGGTAAATCACAGATCTCTGTCTTTGGGTTCAGTTTTTGGGGTATTGTGACTTTCTGGTGATGTCATGTCCCTTTGATTCTTTATGTTTCTTGTAGTTTTGCATTGCTATTTTGGCATTTGAAATAGCAGTCACGTCCTCCAATCTGTACTAGCTGTCTTCATGAGGGTTTTTTTTCTTTTTTTTTTTTTTTCTGGGGCTTTCTCTCACCTTCTATGAATGAATTCACCTGTTGTACAATTCTTGCTTCCTCTTGTGGATTCTTAAGCAGTTGATCTTACAGTAAACCAGGCTAACTGTTGGGAACCTCTCTTTCATTGTCACAAAGGTGACAGTACAGCTCATAATTATGGTTTCTTCCTTGCCCACAGACCCCGCTTTTCTGCATGCACTCCCTGTCTGCCTGAGCTTTCTCTTGCTGTAGCCCTCTGAAACATGTACTAGCAAAAGTAGCTGGCTGCAGAGTAAGGAGGGTATGGGTTTGGCACTTGGGGATTAGGGCATTCCTGTGGGTCAGGTGAAGGAATCCTTGGGTGAGTTTTTTTCTGACAGCTTATAGATGGGTTTTTTTGCTGGAGTCTAGAACACAGAGAACTGCATCTCTGTAACGCCTTCTGATATTCTTATCTGCCACTTTTCTGAACCTTTTCCTTTTCCAGGTAATGGAGCTTTTGCTTTATTACTCTGAATCCTGTGGGCAAGAGATGGGTTTCTTTAGCATCCCCACAACTGGGGAATTTGGGTGCTTACTCCTCTCCCTTTCCTCCACAGGGAGGGATCCCCAACTTCCTCTTAAGCTGTGCTGCCTCCTGGGCCAGGGTGATGCTGACCAAGTTCCTCTTATCCACTTTGATGCATCAAACTTGTATCTATTTTTTGCCCCAGTGGAGTGCTAAAACTTATGCAGAAACCTGGATTTCTATTAAGGCTTTCTTATCTGTATACTAGAGGCCCATTGCAGGAAGATTCCTGCAAGAATAGGGCTTCCTCAGCCTATTCCTGCAAGAATATGGCTTCCTGAGCCAGAGCAAAGCAGAGAAGGGAGCGGGATTCGCTCCCTTCTCCACTGCCTCGCTTCCTGCCATCTCTGCTGCCTCGGTTCCCTCCCTTCTCTGCTGCCTCGCTTCCTCCCATCTCTGCTGCCTCAGCTCCCTCCCTTCTCTGCTGCATTGCTCCCTCCTGTCTCCACAGTCTCTGCTGCCTCGCTTCCTCCCGTCTCCACTGCCTTGCTCCCTCCAGTCTCCCCCACTTTGCTCCCTCCCATCTTCGCTGCCTTGCTTCCTCCCTTCTCTGCCTCTTGGCTCCCTTATGCAGCACTTGGCTTCCTTTTAGGCTGTCTTCAGTCTTTGCTCTATGCCTGTGTATGCAAATTAACAAACCATATTGGCTGGGTTAATTTGCATATAGTTGCTCTGATTGGCTGGCGGGCATGGCTTAGGTGTCTCGGAGTGAGGGTTAATTTGCATATTACTCTTTTATTAGATTAGATGCTCATGTCAGTATTTTCCAGGTGCTGCAATCAAGAAGGTTGGAGTAAATTCACAGGCTCCTGCTGATTCCACAGCCCTTACCTGGGTTTGGAGTCTGTCTGCCTATTACCTGATGCACTAGTGGGAGAGATTCCTTCCTGCTCCCTTGGCATATGGTGCTGGATTTCAAGGCTCCCACAGAGGCCCTTTTATTTATGGAGAGATACCAAATTTTAGAAGTTAAAAGGCAAAAAAATGAGGGACATCTTATGCTGCCATGATGCTGATATCATTCCTCTTACTACTTTTATTAGAATTAGGTGCTCTTTATTCTGTAGCTGAATCTAGAAGTCAGTAGTTCAAGAATTTGCAAGGTTATGGTTCTCTTTATGTCATGCTGTCTCAAATATTAACTCTGTGTATGTTATTTTGTATAATATACCTACAATTTTATTTATGGAATTATGGAGATATTGTGTTTATTGCTATTAGATTGTAAGGTGTCATTAATCCCTGTTTGTTTTAGAGCAGAGAAACAAAGCATCGTATGAAAAGAATATTGTGAAATGAGGTGTCTGTTAAGTGATTGACAAGTATTTCTTACATTTTAATATAGCACCTTGCAAATCCCTTTATGTTTCAACTGTCTCATTTCATACAAACCTGTAAGGTGGATATTATTATCTTGATTAAATATGAAAGTCAGACTCAGAGATGTTAGTATGGTAGCAGTAAATTTTTTTTTCTTTTTGGCTGTAGGGTCATTAGGATATAACAACTTAAGCTTTTGCTGTACACCACAAATTTCTTATATAGAAGTCTTAATTTTTATTTCCCCCTTTCAGTTTAATTGCCCTCAGGCAATTTCCACCCCAAAAGCAGAACATGTGGATTATATTTTTGGTGACATGGCATATCTGAGAATTACTTCCTGTTACCATCAATCATATTAGAGAGGTCATAGCATTTTTCTTCAAAGATCTGATAACATTTTGTTGTCTTCTAGAATATAGTTGATAAATCTGAAGCCAGCCTGATCTTGCTGTTGTACATTACTCCTCTCTCTCTCTCTCTCTCTCTCTCTCTCTCTCTCTCTCTCTCTTTTTCTCTCTCTCTCTCTCTCTGCCTATGTACTCAAAGTTTGTCTTTTAATTTTTATAGTTCAGAAGAATTTGCTAAGATGCACCTAGGTATATCTCTGTTCTTTTTTTTTTAAGTATGTGGACTCTGGTTGACCAACAAGCTTAGAAAGTCATTACTTATTTCAGAAGCATGTTCTTCCATTATGTATTGGATTGTTGTTCCCATTCTGTTTTGACTTTTTTTCTTTAGGAAATATAATTCTTTCATTGGTTCTTTATCATCTTCCCTCATGATTTTTACCTCTGTTCTTTTTCTATAATTCATAGAGCAATTTTTATGGTCGCCCTCAACATAAATGCTGTTTTCTGAAATCAATTTAGTTCTTAATTCCAACACAGATTTTATTTCTATTACATTTTTAATTTTTTGTAGTTATTCTTTATCTGACCCATTTCTCTTAGTCTTAGTATGTCTATCCTTATGGCTTTTGCTCCTGTTCCTTAGGGAATATGGCTAATTTCCTTTTGAGTATGCCAGCTAGTTTATTAATGTTTCTTGTGATGCATATAGGGAATTATTTTCATGAAACTGCTCTTTTGTTGAGCATCAGGCTGGTACTTCCTTTTCCTTGTCAAATAATATTTTTTTCTAGGCCTTATTTTTTCTCTTATGTTTGATGAAAGATAGCCATGTTTAAAACCAGTGAAGGCCAACATGTAGGGTATGGGTTGCCCTTGGTCTTGCTCTGTTCACTTGTTTGAGTTCTTTTTATATCTTTGGCTCTACTGTGACTTGTTTGTACATAACCTCTGGTATATACCTATTGTTAAAAGTCTGTCATCTGGTATAGCTTTTCTGGACAAAGATGGGACCTCATCTTGCCTTCTCTTTGTTGCCTTTATTCTCTGACGTTCTGGTCAGAAAGCATACCTGGTGTAGGGGAGCCTGTGGTTCTCAGTAAGCACTGAGTTCCTTGTCTCTTTTCTCACATTATAAAGCTTTACTTCTTACACCTTTTATGTTACCATGTGCCTCTTCCAGAACTACCTTCCTCTCCACTCCTATATACAAAACATATATATTCTTAGATATGCAAATTCCTTCTGAAAGTAGAAATACAGAAAGAGAGGAAGGTGGTATCAGCTACAAGAAAGTATACCTCTGAAATATAGGAACTACTGCCCAGCTTTGTAAGGGATATAATTTTTGTATTTCCAAATCACGTGGTAGACGATGGGCAGAAGATAAAGACTTTCGCATGTATTTCATTATTTGATTCTTTTTAAAGATACTGTGTTAGTTATTATTTGTATCTTTTTAAAATATAATTGTGTTGTTTTCATAATCAGTAGAAATTCTTACCAGAGTTTGGTAATCAGTTTATTCTCAATTTTTATTATTTGTAGTAGGAAATGTTTATTGAATATATATTATGTCAACACTGATATAAATGCCTTAAGTTATTAACTAATTTAATTTTTATAAAATCCTTTTGTGGGGTACTATAAATATTATTTTATAGATGGGGAAATGAGACAATAAAGAAGGTGGACACCCAGACTAAGAGTACCTAGCTAGCATGTAGAACATTCAGGATATGAGTGCAGGTGATCTACATATTTGCAAATTGCATTTTTATCCTGTTTTTCTGCATCCTCACAGACTCAGTCTGCTTCCTTTCTTCCTGCCTCTCTCCTTCCTTCCCTGCTTTTGTCTCCTTTCCTTTCTTCTATGACTGTGTTACATGTTAGGAACTGGCAACTAGATGTCATTAAAACATATGACCTTTTTGAGTTTTAGAATTTGGAATATAAAAGGTACATATGTATGTAATTCTTTAGGTATTGCAGTAAGGTTACTTTATGAGATAAGATATTAAACTTTCAGAAGTGTGAATTTGTTCAAATTGCAGATTTATTGAACAGAGTTAATTAGTTCTTTGCAGTTCTTAGCTTATTGGTTTTAGTTGAGCACTGAGCTATGGTAGTGATGTCTACTCTTCCCTAAGCACCTGACTTAAACTAAGGAATAATTTTTTTTTTTATTGAATGATTTTTAGAGAGAGAGAGGAATGGGGTGGGGGGGGGAGAGAGAGAAAAAAAAGATTTGTTGTTCCATATATTTATGCATCTACTGGTTGACTTCTATATGTGCCCTGACTGGGGATTGAACCTGCAAACTTGAGGTATCAGGATGACCCTCGAACCAAGTAAGCTACCTGGCCAGGGCAAACTAAGGAATCATTTGATTATCAGGAAGAATTAGATTATGCCCAATCCAAGCACCACTACACCTACGGCTGTTGAGCACTTGAAATGTGGCTGGTCTGGATTGAGATATGTTGTACATATAAAATGTACTCTGGATTTTGAAGGCTTGGTATAAACAAAAAAATATAAAATGTCTTATTAATGTTTTTAAAATATTTATTGCATGCTGAGATGACAGTAGTTTCAATTTATTGGATTAAATGAAATATAATAAAATCACTTTTGCCTGTTTTTTCTTTTTCTTTTTTAAAAATATATTTTTATTGATTTCAGAGAGGAAGTGAGGAGAGAGAGAGATAGAAACATCAGTGATGAGAGAGAATAATTGATTGGCTACTTGCTGCATGCCCCCTACTGGGGATCAAGTCTGCAACCTGGGCATGTGCCCTTGACCAGAATTAAACCTGGGACTCTTCAGTCTGCAGGCTGATGCTTTATCCACTGAGCCAGTCTAGCTAGTACTGTTTTTGTTTTTCTGTTGGATCTCTGTATATTGTTCTTTATTTCAGTCAGTCTATGCTTAATTTCTAATTGGTCCTTTTTCATATCCTTGAGGGTCTCACTATATTTCTGGGAGGTTCTAGAAGATTCTTGAGTAACCTTATAACCGTGGTTTTGAACTCTATTTCCAGTAGTTTTTTTCCCTCCATTTCTTTCATTTGTGATCAGTTTCTTTGTCTCCGCATTTTGGCTACTTCCCTGTGTTGATAGAGTGGCTTTGTGTGCTAGGTGTCCTATAGGGCACAGTGGCTCAGCCTCCCCAGTCACCTGAGGTGGACACTCTTGGTGTACCACTTTGTGGGCTGTGCGCACAGTCTTGTTGTAGTTAAGCCTTAATTACTGTTGGTATCACTGAGAGGAATTGACCTCCAGGCCAATTGGCTGTGAGGACCAGTTGTGTCTACAATGGGAGAACTTTGGTGCAGGAGACACCCTTATGGGGCAAGACTTGCTTCAGTGGGGATTTGGCACTCACTGAGTCTGCCACCTGAGTGTGTCTCTTATGGATGTGAAGAGTTCTAATCTGGATGGTCTCACTTTGACCACTGGGTACACTGGCTCTTGGATCTCCCAAGGAGGTGCAGTCAGCCACTGCCTGAGGCCACCCAGCAGGAGCTACAGAGAGATCTGCAGATTCCTCCTCTTTGTTTGGGGTTTAGAGGTGCCCAGATGAGGCACAGCTGTGAAGCAGTGCAGGCTGCTGACAAGCCTTAGGCCTTCTTTTGGAAGCTCTGGGGTTCTCTGACCCAGCTGAAGTTTGACAGGTTTTTAGATGGAGAAAGGCCAGGCCATTCATATGCAAAAGCCTCTGCGCACAGCTTGAGTGGGGTTATAAATTGGGTGGGGCAGGGTCTCAGGGAATCATCAGGAAGGAGCAAACCGCAATGGCTGCCAGTCTGCTCTGCCTCAGAGAGGTCCCAGGTCTTTGTGTCCTGTGGCTCTGTGCAGGAACAATGACCGCTGGTTGCAAGCACCCCTGCGAGAAAGCTGCCCTCATATTCCGGCCCGATGCCAGACAGTCCAGTTTCTCTCTGTATGAGTTTAGGTCCCCAGATTCTCACCTGGAACTAGAGTTCAGAGCAATTAGGAGCTTGTATCTCCCTCCCAATTGAAAAAGACAACAGCGTACCCAGTTGCCAGCCCCTTTCACACATGCCTCCGAACCTCTGCACCTTCTACCAAACTGGATGCGCTTTTCTCTTTCCTTCTAGTTGTAGAATTTCCACTCAGCCAGCCTTCCCGTGGTTCTGGATTATATTCGTTTTGTCTTTTAGTTGTAGTTTTAATGCAGGGCAGCAAGTTCAGGTGTTTACCTGTGCCGCCATCTTGGTTGTCCCTGTTTTTTATTTTTCTTAATGTGGCTTCTACACAATTAAAAAAGTACATATGTAGCTCATGTTACATTTCTAATGAGTATTTAAAAGTGTATATGATAGGGTACCTCTTCGCTGGGAGTCTGGTGGGGAAGAAGACAGGTACTTAACCCAGTTTTGAGGGTCTGCATATGGTGTCCTATTGGGCAGTTAGCACCTTGTGTTTTCTTTCTTTTTAAACTTCTATTGAGGACTCTTAAGTCTACTTTTTGGATTGAAGTAAATGAAAGTCAAAAGGTTTAAAAATGTTTGAGAATCATTTATTTTAGTGGTATTGGTTTTCACTCTAATGAAACAAACCAAGGTTGAAGTAGAAGGCATGTCTGCTTACAGAAACCACTGCTCGGCCTTCCCCCAGAACTGGCTTAAACAACAAAATGGATGGTGGTGCTACTTGCTAAGTATGGAACGCAGGTCAATTTGATATCTATTGAATTCAAAGTATTTGTGGGACATCTAGATGGGGAGGAACAGTCAGTTGGATATGTAGAAATAGAGTCCAAGAAAAATCTCTGCTGATAGTGTAGATTGATACTAGATGAAGTCATAGAGTATGAGATCTTCAGGAAGTGAGTAAAATGAAAAATGGACAAACCTCTGAGGAACAGGAAAGGTTAAGGAATGGGAATATAAAGGTCATTGAGAAGGAATGGCCAGGGAGGTGTATAGATAGTGTCAAAAGTAGCTAAGAAATAAAAATGGAAGTAGGAAATGTCCATTGTCTTTAATAATGAGGATGTTTTTGAGAAGAAAGGTTTGGGTTATGTGGCAAAACCAGCTTGCAGAAGATTGAGGAATTAATGGGAGGTAAATAATTTTTGACAGTGAATTTTATTGTTTTGGGAGTGAAAGTGGTGAAGTGGAGAGGCTTGTGGTGGCTAGTGGATATGTTTAATGTGTGTGTGTGTGTGTGTCTTCCTTCTCTTAGTTGTAAATCCACTAGAAAACTGGACTTACATTCTTGGAATCCAATGTAGCATCTTTCATAAGGGAGCTACTTAGTAAAACATTATTGATAGTGATTTTAATTAATTTAATTCTCTTTTTCAAGATTCTTTATCAACATCATTTATAAATTCTCTAAATGTTAAATCTACATAAAAGCTTGATTTTATCTGAGTTTGAATGCATTACATCTTTTAGACCTGGCTTACTGAAAAGAAATTGGGCTTTGTAGTCCACTAAAAACTATAATTCAAATCTAGATTTTGACACTTTTAGCTATGTGATCTTGAACTAATTGTCACTTCTGACCTTTTTTTCCTCATCTAGGATTGAGGATAATACCTAACCTTAAAGGGTGTGTAGCATTCATTCAATGAGGAAATGTATAAAGCGTTTTGTATATAACACCTTATGCGAAGTAGGCACTCGGTAAATGCTCTGTAGAAAAATCGCAGCTTTGTGTTACACATGCCAACACTACAGTTTTTATAATTTGGTTTAAAGTAGTGTGTGTAATATAATGTTATAACTTTACATAAGAGCAAGTATACTTAGTTGAAATTCAGCGAAAAATTAACCTTTGGGTAAAAAATATTTCTTTTCTTGTCTCCCCCCCCCACCCCCCTCCAATCCAGGTCCTGAGGGAATCTAACAAATTAGCAGAAATGGAAGAACCACCCTTGCTTCCAGGAGAAAATATTAAAGACATGGGTCTGTAATGGTATTTTTTGCTGAATTTCCTTCTCCTTTCTCATTGTACAGACTATTCAGAACTCTCCATATACAGAGAAAGGCTCACTGTCGGAGACACCTCCTGTCCTGTAGCACTCTTTACAGCTTGCTGGCTTCCCAGCGTGTAGTGTGTTCTGTAGCCTAGGCTTAGACCTGTTGGTTTTGTTTGTATTTGGACTGCTGGGAAACATACAAATGGAATATTCTGCTGCTTCTCTGGTTTGCTTTAGTTTCATTGAAAATAAGTGATTTAAAAATATATATTGCTGAATTCTGTGAAAGAAAATGTCATTATTTTGAATTACCACAGTAAGATACTGGTTCGCCTAGATAAAAAACATTGAATTGCCACTTTGTATAAGTAATTTTTCTGAAAACACTTTCTGTCCTTTTTCTTTATTTTTTCCTACTCCGAATAAACTCAAGTCAGTTTTTGGGTGAAAATATTTCATCTCCATTGCAAAGCAAGCCATTTGCATCTGGGTGTGTGCCTTTCTTTGTTCAGCCTATAGAACCAAGCGTTAACTTATTGTATGAACTGGAAACTAGAAACAAGCATTTATGCTTTTTTTCTTTTGTCTTCATGATTTTACTTTACTTATTTATTTAATTCGTTATTGTTTAAAGTGTTACACATATCGCCCCCCATTGACCTCTCCCCAGACGTTCCCGCCCCCCAGCACATGCCCTCTCCCCTACTGTCTGTGTCCATGAGTTATGCTTATCTGCATGCATACAAGTCCTCTGGTTGATCTCTTACCACCACCCTCCCCCCAAATCTATATGACTTTACTTTAAAATACCCATAGCTTTTGAGAAAGTAGTATAATAGGAGAGTAAAGTAAATGGTTTCTTAACCTGTCCAGTGTGGCTCAGGGGTTGACCATTGACCCATAAACCAAGGGGGTCATGATTTGATTCCCAGTCAGGGCACATGCCTGGGTTTGGGCTCAATCCTCAGAGATTTGAATTTGTAGACAGAGGTCTTAATCTTAGCAGTTACTGGTTCTGAAACATTAGGCATTTTATTTACGTCTCGGAGCCCCGGTATTCTCATCTAAAACTTGTAGTTAATTCTAGGTCTTATATTTAACACGTTAAGTGCCCAGCCTTGGGCACTTCTGGATGGAAAGTATAGTGTTAGTCACCGGTGACGGACTGGGCACTTAACATGTTGAGGGTTGCTATGAACATTGAAGGAAGGAGGTACTCAGATGAAAAGTACTTTATAAACTCTTAAGTGCTAGGCTGTCAGCGCAGGTTGTTATTATTGTCATTTGCTCTGGTAAGGTGCCTACTCACAGTCTCCCTTTTTTACTTGGTACAAGTCCTGCTAAATGTAAACTCTTTTCTCAGAGTGACTTAGCTGTCCCCAGCCTGAGGAGGAAGGGTAAAGTGGACAGAACAACACAGAGCCTATTGATGATAATAGAAACATAGGAATAAATCCTTGTATAAAACTTTAAATTTGGAAGCACTTTCACTTGTATTATCTCATGATACGCTACGTGTCCGGTCATCTGGCTGTCCGTTTAACCAATCAAAGCATAATATGTTAATGATATGCTAAGGCCATTCAACCGCTTGCTATAACATGCACTGACCACCAGGGGGTAGGTGCACTGATCAGTAGGTTAGCTTGCTGCTGGAGTACGGTTGATTGGGACTGAGCGAGACCAGCCGACATGCCCTGGAGCTCTCCCATGGCCCCCCCTATCTCCCCAGCTGGCCAACCTCCCATGTCCTTCCCTGGCCCTGATCATGCACGGTAGGGTCCCTTGGCCTGGTCTGCACTCTCTCGCAATCCAGGACCTCTCGGGGGATGTTGGAGAGCCAGTTTTGGCCCTACAGTGGAACATCCGGTTGCTATGACACGCACTTAGCACCAGGGGGTAGACACTCAACGCAGGAGCTGCTCCCTGGTGGTCAGTGCGCTCCCATAGGGGGAGCGTCACTCAGCCAGAAACCAGGCTCACAACTGTGAGCACAGTGACGGTGGCGGGAGCCTCTCCTGCCTCTGCGGAAGTGCTAAGGATGTCCGATTGTGCCTTAGGCATCTCCTGAGGGCTTATGGACTGTGAGAGGGTGCAGGCTGGGCTGAGGGGACCCCCCACCCCACCCCCGTGCATGAATTTCGTGCACCGGACCTCTAGTTTTAGAATAAAGAGGTAAGTGTTACAAAAGCATCAGATAAGCAAGACACATTCTGTATTGGAATATAGAATAATAAGGTTGATTTACTTGTGTAAGAAAATGACTCTGCAGGGAATCCAGAAATGATTTTACTAACATGAATAAAGCTTTCTTGGTTGAGGTAAAAATTCGTAAAGTTAAGAAAATGTATGCAAGGCAAGTTTGTGTATCTTTCTGTAATGATAGGTTTAATTTTAAAAGTTTTCCTCTAAGTGAAAATGCATTGGAAACAATGATTTTAAGAATATTTCTCATACTTGAACATTTCCAAAAGAACTGTTTTGAAATGTTAGAAATGTTTGTTACAAGATGAGTCTCTTGATCCTGAGCTGAGTAGGCAAACGCAGAGAGAGGACCCATAGCACGGGGGCATTTACAGTTTTTTAAAAAATTTAAGTTATTTATTGTTTAATGTATTATTACATAAGTCTCTTTTTTCCACCATTGACTTCTCCCTGGTCACCCCCAACCCCCAGGACATGTCCTCATACCACCCCATCCCCATCTGTGTCCATTGGTTATGCTCATATCATGACTTTCTTCCTGTCCAGTCATGTAAAAACTTCATTCTTACCCTTTGAGATAACATGGAGGGACCTGGTGGAAAGCATTATGCTAAGCAAAAGAAAAAGACAAGTCAGAGAAAAACAAGTATCACATGATATCACTTATATGTGGAATCTAATGAAGAAAATAAAATGATGAACAAAACATTCAGAGACATTAAAACATCCAACAGACTAACGTATTTCAGAAAGAAAGATGGGAAGAGATTAAACAAAGAACTTAAAAGTATATATGCAGAACCAAGATGGCGGCATGAGGTGTGTACCTGTATGCGCAGCCTCCACAACTACATTGTAGAAAAACAACTATACAGTGAAAGGCCATCCTCCGGAACCAAGAGAGGAGAAGCTTTGCAACTAGAAGTCAGGAGAAGGAATGCATTGTGACTGGGTAGAGATTCCTGGTGCCAAAATGAGAGGGTACGGAGGCGCGGCGGCGTGGGTGGAAGGGTGGCGGCTGTGCCTGGATCCTCGGCTTGGAAGGAGATTATAAACTCTGGGGTTGCACTGAACACTGTGCGGGCTGTCTGGCAACAGGGCGGAAGATCAATGGCGTTCTAGCAGAGCTGTTTGCAGTGATCACTGACGTGGAGATTCGGGGACTCAGGCGCGCAGACCCCAGGGCTTGGAGGCTCCAGGTCCAGGAGAGGCTGCCAGTCAGCAGAGTGCAGCCATTGCGGGTTACTCCGCCACAGCAATTTTGAGACCACACCCTACCCCACCTACAACCCCGCCCAAGCTATGTGCCCGCCTGCCTGCAGCATAGCCTGAGGGACTGACTGCAGCTGGGACAGAACTCCAAAAGTTCCAAACCCCAAACAACGAGGAGAAAGGCCTGCAGGTCATTTCCTCCCAGTGATACCTCCCAGTGATAACTGCAACAACACTGTGCACCCAGCCTTCAAAGGTGTACAACAAGAGTGTCCACCCCAGGTGATTGGGGAGGCTGAATCACTGGGCCCTATAGTGCAGAAAGCCACTCCATCAACGCAGCCAAAATGCAGAGACAAAGAAACAGGTCACAAATGACAGAAATGGAGGAAAGCAAACTACTGGATATAGAGTTCAGAACTACGCTTTTAAGGTTTTTCAAGAATTTTCTAGAAACTGCCAATAAACTTAGTAATATTATGCAGAGATCCATCACCAGACTAGAGGTTTGCAATAATCGAGTCAAAGATTTGAAACATGAAAAAGCAAAAAGCACCCAACTGGAAGAGAAAAAAGATAAAAAGAATCCAGAAATGTGAAGATAGTGTAAGGAGTATCTGGGACAACTTGAAGCGTACCAACATCAGAATTATAGGGGTGCCAGAAGAAGAGAGAGAGCAAGATATTGAAAACATATTTGAAGAAATAATGACAGAAAACTTCCCCTACCTGGTGAAAGAAGTAGACTTACAAGTCCAGGAAGTGCAGAGGACCCTAATCAAAAGGAACCCAAGGAGGACCACACCAAGACACATCATAATTAAAATGCCAAGGGCAAAAGACAAAGAGAGAATATTAAAAGCAGCAAGAAAAAAGCAGTCAGTTACCTACAAGGGAGTACCCATACGACTGTCAGCTGATTTCTCAACAGAAACCATGCAGGCCAGAAGGGAGTGGCAAGAAATATTCAAAGTCATGAATAGCAGGAACCTACAACCAAGATTACTCTACCCAGCAAGGCTATCATGTAAAATTGATGGTCAGATAAAGAGCTTCACAGACAAGAAAAAGCTAAAGGAG
>PVJC01026485.1:0-23969 GCA_004026665.1 Murina feae
AAGCTTGGGAGGCAGGCCACACCCAGCCCTGGCCACAGCTCAAAAAAGAGAACAACATGCAGGGGAGGGCAAGAGTCTGAGAGATCATCATAGAGGGGGTGCCTGCTCCAAGCCTCCACAGTGTGCCTTGGGGCAGGCCCCCAGCAGGTAGACACACACAGGAGGACTGCTCCGAGCCTCAGATGCGGCTGGGGGCAGGTCCCCAGTGGCCACACACACACACACAGAAGGCGCCTGGCAGACTGGGGCCATCATAGGACATCCACTGAGGGATCCCAGACTGTGAGAGGGCACAGGCCGGGCTGAGGGACTCCCTCCACCCCGAGTGTACAAATTTTTGTGCACCGGGCCCCTAGTCCTATATAATAAAAGGGAAATATGCAAATTGACCCTAACAGCAGAACCATTGGGAATGACTGGTCACTATGACACACAGTGACCACCAGGGGGCAGACGCTCAATTCAGGAGCTGCCCCTGGTGGTCAGTGCACTCCCACAGGGGGAGCTCTGCTCAGCCACAAGCCTGGCTGACAGCTGCCAGCACAGCGGTGGTGGTAGGAGCCTCTCCTACCTCCTTAAGAGTGCTAAGGATGTCCGACTGCAGCTTAGGCCTGCTCCCTGCTCCAAGTGGACATCCCCTGAAGGCTTCTGAGTTTCCAGAGTGATGACTGACTGCCAGCTTAGGTCCAATCGCCCAGGGAGCGGGCCTAAGCCAGCAGGTGGATATCCCCGGAGGGGTCCCAGACTGCAAGAGGGCATAGGCTGGGCTGAGGGACCCCACCCCTCCTTTCCTCACTGCCAAATGCACAAATTTTTGTGCACCAGGCTTCTAGTCTATATATATAAAAGGCTAAGTGACTGACCATACATCCATCTGACCGACCGGCAGGTACATATGACACACACTGGAAATTTAAAAATAAACATTCCCTCGGGGGTGGGAGTGGTGGTGGGGGGTCAGATGGGGAAAAATTAGACATATGTAGTACTTTATACAATAAAAAAAGAAAACAACAGTATATAAAAGTGAAGAAGAATTTTAAAAATAAATGCTGACTCATGGTACACATAAAGTTTTCACTGGCACCAATCACATGTGTGTGTTTCAATCTGTCATTGTCAATCATTAATTTGATTGACACTTCTATTATAGAGAAAGGGTGAATAGCAACATTAAAATATTTCCTCTAATTAATTTCCCTTCAACGTGCATGGATCTGTGCACCAGGCCACTAGTTTCACTATAAAGAGGATAACCCTAATCTTGGAAAGACTTGGCATGCCAATTTACCCACAATATAAATCTAGAATATTAATGCACCAACCTTTCATTTCATTTTGTTTAAAGAAAGTAAGACAATAAATCTGTTTGAGGATAGAATATTTCAAGTTTGAAAAAGTTGAAAAAATTTTTATTATATAACCACAATTTAACTATTTATATCTCCCCTCACCTTGCTATATAGCCTAAAAGTAAGTTGAACAGGTAGAATAAAGATATACCCTCCATAAATATTTTAATAAATAATTATTTGAGAAGGGTTTGATTACCTAATTACCTGGAATTAATGAATGACTTTAGAGTTTCATATTTTCGTGATTTACCTATTTCCTGGTACCCATAGATAATTGACTGATAATTATCTGACCAGTAATAAATTTCACTTAAATCTAGGAATTGTAGAAAAGAGGTTAGAAGAAAAGTTTCTCTAGTAGGAAACAGTCAATTCTGTTATAAAAATAGAGCAAAATTATCTCAGCAGCCAAGCTAAATGGCTCAATCAGCTAGCTACCTGACAAAATGCTTCCTTACCTAATATAAGGCTCTTAAATGACAATAAAAATCATTACTTACCAAGAAAGTTTATCATTTCTGTGTTTAGAAGGAAGTTACTTATTTACATATCTAGAAGTGTATATATATGTGGATATGTATGTATAGATATGTGAGTGTGGATGTGTGTGTGTGCTCATGTGTGTGTAATATTTGTGATGTGAGAATATGGAGGGGTTATAACACATTGAAAGCTATTTCTGCTCTTCTCTAAATGGCAGTGTTAACCTGCTTAGTGACTCATTTTATAAGGTGATTCATTCTTACCCACAGACACATTTCTATTTTTAACAAAAATATTGTCAATATACCAATAGTATTTAAATAACCTGTGCTTTGTTTATGTACTATTTTACCCCTCAAATGGCCACTGTATGCCATGAACTTAACAGGGAATTCCTGCAACAAATGAGCACTGAAGGATACAAAAGTCTTGAATGAATGAACCAGGAGCATTTCCCCTAAGTATTTTAGGAGCATTTTACCATTCTCACTGGTAATCTTTACTCCTTTCAAAAAAAAAAATTTAAGGAGATAATATGTTCTTTGATTTTTAAGTTTAATCTACGTTCGGTAGAATCCTGCCTTTTCATGACTGTAAAATTTTCCTCTAGGAAAATGTAAGTCACCTTAGAACCATGTGAAGGAAACAGACAGTGGGGAGCTTATTTGACAACTTACCAAGATGGCTAGACACAAACACTTAGGATTTCAGAAGGACAGACTCTCAAGCCAGCAAAAGCAGGTTAAGAACAGCAGCAGATTTGTTAAAGCAACTTATATCCCTAAGAGTAGCTATTGGACCATTTATTTTGTTTGGTCAACTGTTTCATTAACATTGTTTGAAGGCTCTAGTTTACTTCCCTTCCATAGCTCTCTCTGCCAATCAACCCTTCCTCTGTCTGCTTCATATTATTTATTGATTTTTAAATATTACATATAATTCAGTTATGATTCAAAGGTTACAGTAGCAGGAAAAAATGTCTCTGGGACTTCCAATGTTATTTTTATGCCTTACTTTTAAAAATACATCTTTATTGATTTCAGAGAGGAATAAAGTGGGAGAGAGAGATAGAAACCTAAATGATGGGAGTGAATCATTGATCAGTTACCTCTTGCACGACCCCTACTGGAGATTGAGTCCGTGACCGAAATCAAACCCAGGATCTTTCAGTCTGCAGGCTGATGCTCTATCCACTGAGCCAAATCAGCTAGGAATATGACTTATTTTTTAAATTCATTTTAAAATATCCTCACTAATTTGTATGCCTTTTCTTCCTCGTCTTCTACTCACCCAGGTTTTGCTTTCCTCAATAAGATTTTTATTCTGACGCCTCAATTTCCACCTTTTTCCTACCATTTTTCCTTGTTAAATATAGCCATGAAGCTCTTATTAAGTACTTGTTTTATATTTCAACTACGCCATTCACAATTACACACATATATTCCATGTATACTTCCATTCATTCCACAAAGCATTAAAACATGCCAAAGCTGTGGGAGGTTAGTCACAGGTTTACTTGTCAAGAAAGTTCATGGATCATTTCTATTCACGAACATCACCCACAGTCCACACTACACTACTGCTTGCAGCATAGAGCAGCCTTCTCACAACACCCATGAAAATGTTATAATAGTATGTTTCCCAATACTCTTCCCAAGAGAAGACAAAGAAGATGGTAGATAGAAGAGAATCAGTCACAGTATGTCAGAGTAGTAGCAGAGCAAACTGATATAGTATCAAACACAGCGAGTGAAGAGGAGAAATCATGACTACAATAACAAAATGCTCATTGCCTGTTGGAGGAAAATGATGAACACAGGACTTGTGTTCAGCTGAAGGTAAGGCATGTGTAAAACAGCGAGTTCCTTAAAGACATAGTACAACTGCCAAGAAGTCAAGAGAACAAACAGAAGTCAAGCAGAATTACACAGAATTAGTCAATAATTTGCTCTGGAAATTGCTGGTATAGAGCCAAAGGTAAACAGGAATCTTCCTAAGAGCAAAAAGAAGGAAGTTCAGGCACAAAAATATAAAAGTAAATAAATATGAAAAATTTTAAAGGACACATATTCTTAGTAAAGAGAAAAAATTAAAAATCCAAAATCATTTTACTAGTATAATTTTCATGTACAAACATAGACATGTGTGTGTAAATGTGGAGGAGGGAATAAGAATATAGACACTTTAATCATTCTATATACACCATTTGAGTTACTATTTCAATAAATTTTGTGGAATTTATACAGTAAGACTACAAGTTGGCTTGGAATCATGGCTTGATGGAATAGTGGACTCTTGCCAATCTATGATATTAAATTGCTTTTAAATTCTTTTTATATTCAGTTAATTTGGCAAAACCACACAAATGCATCAGTAAAAGATAAACCAGTGCGCATGGATACTACACCCACTACGACCTTATTGTTATAGAGCACGGGCAATGATCTCCTTCCATGAAGCGTATGTCCAACTCAGCACAGCTCTTTCAGTCCACAACCCTGAATTTCTCTAAGCAATCTTTCCTACAAAAAGCTTTAATTTCTGCAAGAGTTCAACCAAACTGCTAAACTTGGGGAAAATGATATACAGTTACAAGAATAAAGGAATCATTAGATATAATATACCAGAATGCTTAGCACTATTTACTTTTTGCAGGCACTGGTTTTTCCAAATAAAAACTCAAGGTGTGTTAACTGTTATAAAATAAATGCACAATCAAGAACATACGTTTTACAATTCTGAAACAAGCGTATAATAGAAACTGTTCAAAGATGCCGGATCCAAGGGAACTGGCAACTGGAAGTAGGTTTGTAAATTAGCAAACATGATAATCTGGCAGCTACCATCTCTGGTTCCCAGTGTTTAAGGCACGCTTATAGAATGAGAGCAACACACACAGAAAATTAAATATATGCAGTGTATGAAAAATTAAACAGGTGAAGAAATGAAGAAAGGGAGTGAGTGAGCTAGTGTAGAGGGAAATCGGAAAGTGGGCAAACAGGAGAAGGGAGAAGAGTGGGCAATTGCATTTTCCAAATGCAATTTGGAAAATGCATTTATTTTCTTTGTTCAACATTTTCTATTGATCACTATCAGTGTTGGCAAGTGTCTTGAAGCTGTGATCCTGAGTTGATATTTAATTAAAACCCAGTTCTATTTTAATAATATGGTAAACACATCACAATTCTGTATGTAAATAACATCAACAGATGAAAGATAAAAGAAGAATCAAAATTAAGTGTTAGGTAGTTTGCAAAGAAAACAAAGAGCGAATCATGCAGAGAAAAACAACAATTAAGCTCTGCTTCCAACTTATTGTTATTGTGGCTCTTATTAAGATTCTGTTTTAGTCCAAAAGTTATTTTCTTTCTGCCTTATTTTTTTTTTTTTGCCATGGAGTAAAATAAGCACAAACTACATTTTATTGCTCTTATTCATAAAACCAGAGGAAAGTTCTCCCCTCACAACTCATTCCCAGCTAACTCTCCATGGGCTGAGTTATTTTCCTGATCAACAGTTTTAACTTCCTCTGAGTAAAATTCTTTACCAAAATTCTTACCCTAGTTACACTAAAACACAAGGTAATGGGAGTTACATGTGTTTAATTAGGAAAGTTTTGGCATTTGAGATAGACTCTACCAGTCAATCGAGCCAACTTCTTTGAAAACCTGTTAGATTTCCAAGCATCCTCAGATTCTACTTCACAAATATGTTACATCTCCGTGGGAGCCATTGCCATGCATGCACCATACTTATATCTTTGTATAGATGTGCATATATAAAATGAGAAAATGTTTGAAATTTCCAAAGTGCTTTCTAAATTCAAAATATTTTTTAAATTATAATGGTTGGTCAGTACCATAAACTTTTGTGCTTCATCCAGCAAGTGGAGTAAGTTATAATTTCTTAGTGGCCTTGAATAGTTACAGCTATAATAAAATTTTAGGCATGCCAAGTAGAGGAGTGCCTTAATTCCTTTGGGATGCTATAACAAATATGCTATATACTAGCTGGCATAAGCAACAAACATTTATTTCTCACAGTTCTAAAGACTGAAGAGTTGCAGATCAAGATGTTATCAGATTCAGGAAGATTCATGCTTGGTTAGAGGGTTGTCTTTTCACTGTGTCCTCACATGGTGGAAAGGAAGGACTGTGTCCCTTGGGTTTTTTTAAAAATAAGAGCACTAACCCCATTCATGAAGGCTCTGCCTTCATGACCTAATCATCTTCCAAAGGCCCCACATCCAAACACCATCATATTGGGTGTTATGGTTCAACATATGAGTTTGGGGAGATAACAAACATCCAGGCCATAGCAAGAATACTTACTAAAGACCACACTTTTTTCTTCCTCTGCCAAGAATTGGAAAAAGTTCTGATCTTACAGAAGAGAATCTACATATATATTTGATATCTTAGCATGGCAAAAATAAATTGCATTTTTAAATTATAAAAAAAATATTCTACTTTATTTCATCTTCCCACTGAGTCACTGTGCCTCTATTCCAGAATGAGAAAGTGGTGCGCGTGCACACCATTATACTGTTGCAAAATAAACCATTCTTAGAAACCAAAAATTACCCCAGATGATTTTCAGGGTGATATAAGGCAACTATATCATTTGCATACATCGCAGAGCTGTGTATAACAAGTGCCTGAACAGACAGTAGCAAGAGTAAGAGCTCACTGTGCTTAGTTATTCTATTCTTGAAGTAGCAAAAAAGTTAGAAAGAATATCAAAAGAGCCAAAAGGGAGGATTTTCTTTTCTCCAAGACTGGCAGATGGAAAATAAAGCCAGGCCAACCACTCCTCAGCAGTGAGGCACACTATAAGGATTTGAGTGAAAAGAGATGTACCAAGGCCAAAAACATAAAACAGACAGAATAAATCCAAAGATTTGAAAAAGGATGTGATTTGGCTAAGATATTATTTCTACCTTTCTCTACTTCCAACTCACTTTTATTCATGCAGCTCACATTTGGCATTTTATGCTAAGTCAAGAGGAAAACCTCACTCAACCAATAGTGAGCTGCTCTACACTGGGAACTAGGCCCATGTGCTCATGGAGGTGGAGAAAATCACAGAGCAGACCCACCTGCTAATCTCTAGGTTTCAGAGCCCAGGATTTATACAATCACCTCCATTTCACTAAGAGAGAATAGATAAAGAAGAGATAAAATTAAGATATAGCCAACCAGAAGTAAAACTTATATTAAACCCTCTATATTAGAATGCAATGCTATGATAGCTAGCTTACCTATAAGTAGCAAATTAGGATACAATTTTCTATACTATTTTAAAGTATTATTTACTTCTGATTTCAAAATTATCACTTTTTAAAATAAATTAATTTCTGTCATAAAACTTACAAGGTTTAGTTATAAAGCTAGAGTTGAGATATTTTACATACTTGCATAAATCTATAGGTCTAAACAAAATAAAGCCCCAGAGTAGCTGGGCCTACTATACTAAACAGATACATTGTGTTAAAATGAGCTCTGACGGACAGAGCTCAGGTCAACCTGATCTCAACCCTATGATTAAGGTGAGTAACCCCACGTAACATACTTACTTATCTGAACATCAAACAGGAGAATAGTTTTTCACCTGTCGGGTCTAGAACTAGCAAAGTGCTGGAACATAAAAGGTGCTAGCAAATATCACTGTCCTTTATTTTTTTTTGGGTCTATGAGTCTTATCTAGTACTCAAAGCTGTCAGGCTAACAACATAACTGAGAAAAAAGCCGATATTCCCAATAACATTAAAAAAACTTAGTACATAATTTAAAAAACTAGATTAATGCATGGCCATCCCTCAGGAACTAAAAGGAGAATTTCTCCCCTAGAAAATTCCATCTGTACAAATCTTACTCAGAAAACTTCCTCCTAACATCTTATATTTCTCTGTCCAAGTTTTCTTCCCATTTATAAATGAACTAGGGGCCCGCTGCACGAAATTCGTGCACTGGAGGTGGGAGTTCCTCAGCCCAGCTCTACAGGAAAGCCACCAGCCCTATCACCCCGCTGCTGCAGCCACTGCCAGTCACCGCAGCCACCAAGGTGTTTTCATCAACACAGACTCCAGTCCCTTCACCATGAAGAAATGACAACTTTCTTTAGGCATTTTCAAGATGTTTCTTTCATAAGATATGACATTTTTTTCTTTCTTTCTTTTTTTTATCCTCACCTGAGAATATGTTTCCATTGATTTTTAGAGAATGCGAAAAAGAAGGGAAAAAACAGAGAGAAACATCAAAGTGAGAGGAACACTTTGATTGGTTGCCTCCTGCATGAGCCCTGACCTGGGCCCCAGCCAGGGAGGAACCTGCAACCTAGGTATATGCTCTTGGTCAGAATTGAACCCAGACCCTGCAGTCAGCAGGCTGAGGCATTATGCACTGAGCCAAACTGGCTAGGGCAGGATATGACATTTCTTAGCCCTCCAGCAGTGGACCTTCATTTTTTTTCTCCAGGAGTGTGGTGGAAAAAACCCTAAATCACCTTTTTGGATTCTTATTACACAATTATTAAGAATATTACCAGTGTCATGCAGGGAGCTTAGCCAATGAGCAGTAAGAAAAGGTGTTTCCTCTGTAGTTCATTCTGATCACCGGCTCCACCCCTGCCCCTCCAATCCCAGCTCCAACCCTGCTCAGGCCTGTAACCCCCCAGGCCCCTGCTTTGCCAGCTCCACTGGTTCCCAGACCAATGCGATCACAGGCTCTGCCCCTGTCCAGGCCTGAGGTCTCTGGCCCAGGTCTTATGCCTGGGTAGGGCACTCTCATACCCTTCTGATCACCAGCTCTGCTCCTGCCCCCTCTGATCACTGGCTCTGCCCTTGACCATGCCTGTGCCCTCTGGTGAAGGCCTCTGGCCTAGGCAGGGGAGCCCCAGCACCCTCTGATAGCCTGTTCTGCCCCTCAGGCACCTCACTTACCCCTCCACCTGCCTGGCTAACAGGACTGACCACTTCAGGAGGGGGAGCTGAGCCAGACTGGGAGTCGCCATCTTGTGGCCATGGGGGTGGCCATCTTTGTCATGGAGTGATGCCTAATTTGCATATTACTCTTTTATTAGATAGGATATTTCAAGGTGATGTATCAGAAGCTTCTGAATTCTTATATGTTAAGATAGGCACCATAAATTTGAGAGGATTCTTGGGATATTTCCCAGTTTAACCTGGCTCTAGTTGAGATCTTTTTGTGAGTTAGCTCTCATTATTTTGTTCAATTCTCAGGATCAGTCAGGGCTTCAGTTCTTATTTCCTATATTCTTTTTAGAGGTGTTCTGATATGTGTTAGATTGCCCTCCATTTTCCTAAATTAAAGCACACACACACACACACACACACAGCATTTTTATCTTCTTTGGGATGTCAGTGTTGTATTTGTATCTGATCTGTCAGGGAAACACATCATACTCTGCACCGCCATGCTCTTGTAAAATAGGGTGTCATCAGTTCTCATGCCAAGATAGCATGTGGGGTTGTTGCCAAAAATAAATGATCCATGGTCATAAGAATAGTCAAAGTGCTAGCTGAGACAGCAGAAAATGGGTCAAACTTCAAACAGGGACTGGAGAGGTGAAGAAGCAGTTGGGCTAAATTTGGTGTGAATATTGGGTGGCCCAGGTGAAGGGGCATAGCAATAATTGTGTGGCCTGATGAGGGGCTTATAGAGGAAGCAAGTATGTACTAAGAATAACACAATTCATACAGCTAAGTCCATGATAAAAGGATATTATTGTGGTATCTTTTTACTAAAATCTAAATATGGACATGTACAACCACCTATCCTGTATCATTTTTTTCACCTCTATTTACCACCTGAATCTTTAAAGTCTGAACAATATTTATTTTAAAAACAAATGACATCACAAAAATACATTTAATTTATCAATTGTCTTCCATCCTATTTACTAATGAAAGCAGCCAGATATTACTAAAAATATGACCATCCTTGTAACTTAATTAAATCAGCATAACTCAACAACATAGAACATATCCTGTAAGCTACAAGTGTGTGCATCTTTTTTTCAAGCACCTTTGATTAAGATCTGAACTTTAGCCCTTTACAAAGGTCAGTAATACACAGATTATAGAGATAGTCAAATTCTTACCCTTGATTGATTAATATAATTGCATTCATTAAATTGGTTTGAATTCACATCCAAGATACTATGTATGAGCACATTTCCTAATGACAGAGAGAGAAATAGAGTAGAAATGAGATGGATATAGAGATTGAGGATACAAATTATCTAATCTAATAAAATAGTAATATTAAAATTGACCATTTCTATGGGATGCCTAAGCCACACCCACCAGCCAATCAGAGCAGCTGTATGCAAATTAACCCAGCCAAGATGGAGACCAGCAGTCATAGAGCTGGAGTAAGCTGGAGGCTTCCGTTGCACCAGGAGTAAACTGTCTGCCAGCTGGCTGGGCTTCTCCTGGCTCCAGGCAACACTGTTGCAACATTGTTTCTATTATAGAAGCCTCGGAGCTGAAGCAAAAAGCCGGCTTCATTGTACCAGCAATGGAGGATACTGTCTGCCTAGGCCAGCTGGGCCTATCTCTGCTAATGGCAACATTCTTTCAATTATAGAAGCCATGGAGCTGAAACCAACAGGAGGCTTCATTACCTGCCTAGGTCTCAGCTTAAAGGAACAGTGTATCAATTATGGAAGATAAATAAACCCCAGAAACTTGCTTCCAGCCAGCCTTTCAGGACATTGAGTCAATGGGAGCTGTGGGCAGCCTGAAAGCCTGAAAATAGCCCTCAAGCCTGCACCCAGGCTGGCCACAGCCCAATGGGGTGAGGCATCCCACTGGAGGGCTTGGCCAGCCTGCAAACAGCCATCAGCCCCTTACCCAGGCTGGCCAGGTACCCCAGTAGGGACCCAAAACCTGAAGGGACTGTGGGAAGCCTGAAATCCTGAAAACAGCCCTCAGGCCCACACCCAGGCTGGCCACACTCCAATGGGGTGAGGGTCCACACTGGGGAACTTGGCCAGCCTGCAAATAGCCATCAGCCCGTCAACCAGGCTGACCAGGCATGCCAGCAGGTGAACATTCCCAGAGGGGTCCCAGACTGGGAGAGGGCACAGGCCTGGCTGAGGGACCTCCTGAGTGCACAAATTTTTGTGCACTGGGCCCCTAGTTATAGATAAATGCAATATTAGGCGTCTCCAAAAATGTTCATAAACATTTTGAATAATTATAAAGGCACTATTAACCAGTAGACCTAGTATAAACTCTTAGATCTTGAAAAATCAGACACAGATTTTCATTCTATTCATAGTTATAAAACCTCAGCATACCATACATGGCTTTGCTCAAGTGTTAATTGCATAGAACAGAAAGGGAGGAGTGGCATTTGAACAAGCTATGAAGAAAGGAAGAGAGAAAAATGTCAATACAGAAGGAGAAAGGGATATTAAATACTTCAAAAAGATATATGTGCTAGAAAGTTTAGAAATTGAAACTAAAATGTACAAGAATGCAGATCATTTTTTCTGTCATTTTTCACACTTCCTTGTTCTCATATGTCTACAATGCTATAAAAGCTATATTTTACTCTATTTAAACTTTTCAAGTACACAGAAGCCTAAATGATGTTTATTTTAAAATGAAACAAAAGTTAAGCAAAACTTCACCAGATATTGAAGATTCCAGTTCAATTTAGAGTAGTACGTAATTCATCCCTGCTGATTTTTCCATTCATATTGGCAGAGTTAATTTGTGTCTCATATTATTTCACTTTTTTTGTTCACTACTTTAGCAATAAAATAAAAATAAATTCAATCTCACCTTTGAAAACTGATCTATCACTTGCATGAAAGATTGGATTAACTCTCTCATGCCTGAGGCTTTTGAGTTATGGGTCTTTTCCTATAAACATACTACTATATACTGAGTGGCCAGATTAGTATGAGCACCTAACATTTGTAGGCAAATTAGATATAATTTCGTGCTGAAGTTGCTAGAGGGCCAGACCATTATAAATAAGGAAGCAGGTTGTTTACCACAACAGTAGAAGTGATGATTTTTTTCTGAATATATGGGTAAACAATACAATTTAACAGCCTTTGAATGTGGGATACACACACACACACACACACATATATGAATATATATATATATATATATATATATATATATATATATATATATATTTATATATATATATATCCTATCTAATGAAAGAGTAATATGCAAATTAACCATCACTCCGAGAAAAAGATGGCGTTGCTGGGACAAGACGCTTCATTGTCGCCATGGTGACCATGCAGGCGTTCTGCCCAAGCTCACTGGAAGTGGGCTTCTGGGCCTGCTTGGTTGCTGCTGATGCTGGGGTGCAGGGCCCCCTGCAGGCTGAGTCTCCACTGTTCGAACCCCAGTGGCCCCCGTAGGGCCATGTGTGATCATCAGCCTCCCAGCATGAAGTGCTCGCCCCCGGGCCAGGGGCGGGCACTTCGTGCCAGGTGTGTCTCGTCAGCCACATGGGGCCCCCAAGGCCACTGGGGACCGAAGTGCAGAGACCCAGCCTGCAGGGGACCCAGCACCCCACCATCGCTGAGCCCCACCTCGGCGATGGGGCCGCTGAGGTCTGAAGAGCAGAGACCCAGCCTGCAGCAGCAGCAGCAACCAAGCAGGCCCTGTGGGCAGCCTGAAAATGGCCCTCAGCCCCTCACCTGGGTGGGCCACACCCCCATGGGGTGAGGGTCCCCATTTGGGGGGTTTACCAGACTGTAAACAGCCATCAGCCCCTCACCCAGGCTGGCTAGGCATGCCAGCAGGTGGACATCCCCTGAGGGGTCCCAGACTGAGAGAGGGCACAGGCTGAGCTAGTGACCTACCCAAGTGCATGAATTTTTGTGCACCAGGCCCCTAGTATATGTATGTATATATATACTAGGGGCCTGGTGCATGAAATTTGTGCATGGGTAGGTGGGGGTGGGGGTGGGGGTGAAGGTGGGGGTGGGGAAGGCAAGCAGGGAGGTCCCTCACCCGGATCTGCGCTTTATCCAATTTGGGAGCCCTTAGGAGATGTGCTACTAATGGCTTGGACCCACTCCACATGGTTCTCAGCTCTCTGAAGGGCCTGTCTGCTCCACACCATGAAGATAGGCAAGCAGGCTCTTCTGGGCGCCGCCTGCAGGGTCCCCGATGGCTTGCACCCCCTCATCCCCTTGTTGGCAGTCATGGCCCCAGCCCAGCCTAGGCCAAGGCAGTGGCTGGGGATTCCCGGATGGGTCTGGCTCACCACATCCCCTGGTTCCCAGGTCCACAGCAATCATTGCTTGGTGTGTGGCTGTGGGCCTCCATCTTGGCTGGGTTAATTTGCATACAGACGCTCTGATTGGCTGGTGGACATGGCTTGGCTGGTTGGCATGGCTTAGGCATCCCGGAGAGATGGTTAATTTCAATATTACTCTTTTATTAGAGTATATATATATATATATATATATATATATATATATATATATATATATATTACTTCGCAAGTTCGCAGGTAAGGCACTTTACAATTGTGAATGAGAAGATGGAGTTTCAGTTAGTCTTGGCAAAACACCCTCCTCTGGAGGTTGGAAAAATCAGCTCTGAATTTTTCAAGGTGCTGATTCCTCAGGAAGATATTCTTTATCCTACATAGCACATAGTGGTTTGGAGAGTAAAAATCCCAAGAATCTCCTAAGCATGGAAAACACACATACACACATATGCATGCATATATGTATTTATAACATTGATTCATATATATAGCACATGCATTTTCATGTGTATATGTGTGTTTCAAACATGGTGCTGTACAAATCGATTATATATAGCCTCAGCCTGGGCCATATAACCAGTATTATCTTTTTCTTCATGATAGTCCTCGATAAAGTTGAAGATAGTTATCTTATTATGCTTATAATATATCACATAACTTTATAATTATTTCTTAAGAATATCAAAATAATCTCTTACTATATTTATTTTTCAAGTGCAACACAACTGTCACTCATCTTTTTAAACTGATTTCACCTTTTTCCTTCTGAATCTACTTCCAAGAAGTTGGCGGGGAAAAAAACAAAAAACAAATCCATCATAATAGTGCCATAGAAAACCTACAGAATGGGCTTCAGCATCAGCTGGACTAGGCATGAAGGTCCTGCCAATTTTTTACCTACTTGTCCTCTATTTAATTATTTACATACTAGAGGCCTGGTGCACAAAAATTTGTGCACTTGGCAGGGGGGAGAGGTCAGTCAGCCTGGCCTGTGCTCTCTCCCAGTCTGGGACCCTTTGGAGGATAGCTACCTGCTCCCTAGAGTGGGCCTAAGCTGGCAGTCAGACATCCCTCTAGCAGCCCAGGAGCCCTTGGGGGATGTCCACTTGCCTGTAGGGAGCAGGCCTAAGCTGCAGTCGGACATCTTTAGCACTGCCAAGGAGGCAGGAGAGGCTCCCACCACCACCATTGTGATGGCAGCTGTCAGCCTGGCTTGTGGTTGAGCAGAGCTCTCCCTGTGGGAACGTACTGACCACCAGGGGGCAGCTCCTGCATTGAACTTCTGCCCCCTGGTGGTCAGTGTGTGTCATAATGACCAATCATTCCCAGTTGTCTGCTGTTAGGGTCAATTTGCATATTACCCTTTTATTATATAGGCTGTATACTTCCGTGTCAACACTTAGAAATTGGGATTAAAAAGTAGGGTGCATGTAGAGATTACATGACATTATTTACATATTAAATTTAGCAAAGTGGCATATAATGGCACAAAATTGTTCATTACTACAGGGTCCTTAGGCCTGGCCAGTGATCAGGGCTGATCAGTACCTTCTGGCTTCCAGCCAAGGCCTTCTTTTGTTCCGCACCACCTCCTGGTGGTCAGCACACATCATAGCCAATGATTGAACTCCCAGTCCCCTGGTGGAACTCCTGAGGGGACTATTTGCATAGTAGGCTTTTATATATATAGACTAGAGGCCCAGTGCACAAAAATTTGTGTACTTGGGAGGGCCCCTCAGCCCGACCTGTGCCCTCTTGCAGTCTGGGACCCCTCGGGGGATCCCCCCCCTCGGGGGACCTGCTGGCTTAGGCCTGCTCTTCAGGGGGATCGGGCCTAAGCTGGCAGTCAGACATCCCTCTGGCAGCCTGGGAGTCCTTGGGGGATGTCCACTTGCCAGGCAGGAGCAGGCCTAAGCTGCAGTCAGACATCCTTACAGCTGCTGAAGAGGTGGGAGGGGTTCCCACCACCACCACTGTGCTAGCAGCCATCAGCCTGGCTAGTAGCTGAGCAGAGTTCCCCTATGGGAACGCACTGACCATCAGGGGGCATCTCCTGCATTGAGTGTCTGGTGCCTGGTGGTCAGTGTGTGTCATAGGGACTAGTGGTTCTCAGTTGTTCTGCTATTGGGGTCAATTTGCATATTACCCTTTTATTATATGGGATGGTGATAACCCTGTTCCATCTAACAGTTTCATGAAATTATCCTTAAAAAATAATAGATAGTCACTTGTTAGGCCCAAGATATGCATTATGCAACATGGGACAAGTCTAAAAATTTATGGTATGTCAGAAATCTACAGAGTCATTTTTTTATATACTAAAAACCATAATAAATATGGGAGTATTTAAGCTCTAATTTTGGGTAAAAGTCATTGTAGAGAATATAGTTATTCCTTACTAAGTGCTTCTCTCTCCCCGATATTTTCCAGCTTCTCTTATTTGAGGCCATGTAGTTATTTCTGCCTATGTAATTATTTCTAGCCACATTTGCCATTTGTGGTTCAAGAATTCTAAGAGTGGCTTGAGTTCCCTAAACTCTTTTTTCCAGGCCTAGAGTAATGAAAGTGTTATGTAGAAATAACAGAGCCATAAGGTGAAAACAGTCTGGATTTCTAAATTATGGTCAGAGATTCTAACACCCCTCTTTCAATAATTGAGAGGACAAGTAGACAGAAAATCATTATGTGTAAAGAATGCTTGAAAAACACTATCAATCAACTTGACCTAATAACTTTACCTAACAACAGCAGAATATACATTCATTTAATTTCACCAAGCAAGACCACCCAATGGGCCATCAAGGAAGTTTAAGTAATTTAAAAAGTATGCAACTAAATATGTTCTTTAAAAACAACAGAATTAAATTAGAAATCAATAACAAATCAACATGTGTCCAATCCCTAAGTATTCAGAAACTAATATATTTCTAGGAAACCAATGGGTAAACAATGAGATTAAAAATAAAGTTAGAAAATATTTTGAACTAAATTTAAAAAATTACAACACAACATATCAAATTGGAGATGTATCCAAATAGTATTTAAGTAGCAATAATAACATTTATTTAATAGCATTGTACAACTAAATTAAAGTTGAAGATAGGTCTGTAATAAACGACTTTAATTTTTATCTTAAAAACTCAAAAAGAGCAAATTAAAACAAAAGAAATAAGAAGAGGGGAAATAATAAATATCAGAGCAGAAATCAATGAAACAATATAAAGGGAACAAAGCAAAATGTGGTTATTTGAGGAGATCCATAAAATTGACATATATCTAAACAAAGTGATCAGAAATAGAGAATACATATATTATCATTGTGACAAATGAAGATAAATGACAAGGCTATAATATATTGAAAAGGCATTTAAATAAAAATAATAAAATATTATTAAAAATTAAATGACAAGGCTATAATATATTGAAAAAGCATTTAAAGAAAAATAATAAAATATTATTAAAATTATGTGTCAATAATTTTGATATCATATATGAAATGTAAAACCTGCTTGAAAGATGAACTACCAAAGCACACTAAAGAAGAAATAGATAACCTGAATTGCCCAATATCTTTTTTAAAAAATTGAATTTGAAGATAAAATTTCTTCACAAAGAAATCTCTGGCCCCATATGGGATCCCTGATGAATTCTAGCTAACTTATAAGAAAAAATAATATCAATTTTATATTAACTTGTAGAAAAATAGAGAAAAAGGGGACAATTCTCAGTTCCTTCTTTAAGGCCAGCATATTCTGGTACCAAAATTACATAAAGATATTAAAAGAAACTATAGCTCCATTAACCTTTGTGAATACAGATGCAAAATCTACATTTTTAATTTAAATTCTTCATTGTTTAAAGTATTACATAGGTCTCCTTTCCCCCCATTGACCTCTCCCTGACCACTCCCACTCCTACAGCCCATATCCTCACCCCTCTACTGTCTGTATCCATTGGTTATGCTTACCAAGCAAAATCTATTTTAAAGTTTATGAAATCAAATAAAAAATTTATAGAAGATAATACATCACAAACAAATGGACTTTATCCCAGTAATGGCAAATCAATTGAGCATTTCAAGATCATTAAAAGCTATTGACTATATTAATAAACTAAAATGAAAAAGAATATGATCTAATAAATACCAAAAAATGACAAAAACCCATATGCATTTCTAATTAAAACTCTTATCAAACTAAAAAAGTAAGAATCTCCCCAACACCTAGAGCTAACAGCATAATTAATGTTGAAAGCATAAATTATTTCCCTCCCAGAATATTAATAATTCAAGATATTCACTCTCACCCCAACTATTTAACATTATACTGAGGTTCTAGCCAGTATAATGAGGCAAGTAAAAGAAAAGACCATACGTATTGAAAAGGAAGTAATAAAGTGTTCTTTATTTGAAGACAATATGTCATCTATGAAAAACATTCCATGAACACTATAAAAAAAGGTACTATAAATAAATAAGTTCAGCAAGATGAAAGAAATCAAGATCAATATAGAAGAATTAATTACATTTCTATATAATAGCAACAATCAGAGATTTATTTTATTAAAAATCATTTACAGTGGCATCAAACAAAATTTATAGAGTAAATCTGACAAAATATGTACAAAACCTATACACTGAAAACTATAAAATACTACTTAGAGAAATTATAAAGCACTCATATAAACAGAGATAAACCATGTTCATGGATCAGAGAACTCATTACAGTTAAGATATAACATTTTTTCTCCAATTGACCAATAGATTCAATGGAATCTAAATAAAAATTGAGCAGCCTTTGTGTAGGAATTAAGAATTTGATTCTCAAATTCATATGATGCAACTTAACAAAAGAAAGATAAATAACTAATCAAAAAATAGACAATGGACCTAAATACCAGTAGATACTTTTGAAAGAAGAAACAAGGAAGGCCAACAAACATGTGAAAACATGTAAACATGCTCAAAGTCACTAATCATCTGAGAGATGTAAATCAAAATGACAATGTGGTACCATTTCACATCTGTCAGAATGGCTATCATTGACAAACGGCAAGTGCTGGTAAGGATGTGGAGAAAAAGAAACCCTTGTGCACTGCTGGTGGGAATGCAGACTGGTGCAGCCACCGTGGAGAACAGTATGGAGTTTCCCCAAAAACTAAAAATGGAACTCCCATTTGACTCAGTGATCCCACTTCTGGGAATATATCCCAAGAAACTAGAAACACCAATCAGAAAGGATATATGCATCTCTATGTTCATAGCAGCACAATTTACAATAGCTAAGATTTGGAATCAGCCTAAGTGCTCATAAGCAGATGAGTGGATTAAAAAATTTTGGTATATCTACACAGTGGAATACTACGCTGTGGCAAAAAGAAGGAATTCTTACCATTTGCAGCAGATGGATGAAACTGGAGAGCATTATGCTAAGCGAAATAAGCCATTCAGAGAAAGATAAACATCACATGATCTCACTGATATGTGGAATATAATGAACAACGTAAACTGATTAACATAAACAGATCCAGAGACAGAGAAGCATTGATCAGACCATCAAACCTCAGAGGGAAGGTAGGGGAGGGTGAGAGTAAGGGGGAGAGATAAATCAAAGGACTTGTGTGCATGCATATAAGCCTAACCAATGGATACAGACACCAGGGGAGGGTGGAGGGGCCATGGCAGGATACCTTAATCAATAAAGAAAAAAAAGTTAGAAATAAATAAATAAAATTGATATGAAATGATAAAGGACTTAACCACATCCTCTGTGAAGAGTAACAAAATTCTGTGAAAAATAAAACAGATTTTCAAAGTCAATTCAATGAAGAAAGGATAGTCTTTTCAATAGACAATATTTGAACAACTAGGCATCTATAATAATAAAAGGGTAATATGCTAATTAGACCGGATGTCCTTCTGGACATCATTCCAGACAAAGCTGAGTGGAGGGAAGCCTGGGTCCTAAAAGCCTGCCAGCACCCCAGTGAAGCTTGAGTCATGGGTGCCTGTGGGTGGCCGGAGAAGTGTCAACCCGGGTCCCTGGTTCCAGCAGCTAGGGGAAGGAAGGCCTACTTCTTCATGAATTTCTTGTATCAGGCCTCTAGCATTCAACAAAAAGAACTAATTTAATTCTGTTGTCATTAAAGAACATATTTGGTTTACATACCTTTACCTATACAGTAGGGCCTCAGGTTACACTGGAGATTCGTTCCTATGGTGCGAAGTAACACAATTTCACTGTAAGTCACTCAGAACTCACCTACATAAGCACCTACATCACTCACATGGAGCACAAACACAGCAGTAAGGAAGTGAAACAGTAAAAAAAATTTAAAAGAAAGATAACAATTCCTGACCTTTACTTATGGTAAATAAATAATAAAAAACATAAAGCACATATGTTCATTATGTTCATACGTCGAAATGTCAAACTTTTTTTTTAATAAATAAATGGGAGATGGCGACGTAACCATGAAACAAGTATGTTGAGTCTGACATAATCCAAGGACTGTTCGTGCAAAATTAATGTTCAAAATGGATCATATATCTAACTGTATAACTTAAAGCTATAAAATTTCTACTAGAAAAAATAGCAAATCTTTGAGACCTTTGGTTAAGCAAAGTTGTCTTTCAACATCAAATGCATTACATAAAATTAAAAATGATAAAAGTGTTCATTTGTTCATTTGATTTCATTAAATTTAGAAATTCCTCTCTTTGAAAGTCACGCTTAAGAAATCTAAAAGATAAATTGCAGATTAGGAGGACATATTAGTAAACACATATGTAATGAAGAATTAGTATTTTCAAAGTCAATTTAAAAACAATCTGAAAAAGAGCAAACAATTCAAGTAGATACTTCAGTAGGAGAATATACATACAGTAAAAAAGCACATGAAAAAATCTCCAACATCAATACAGTGGCAAGCCATATTACTAGTAAAGTCTTAAACAAAAGAAAAAATTATTAATGGCAATACTGCATTTAAATTTTTGATACTTTTTTCAGTATAGGTATTCTGCAGCAATTAAATTTTTTAAATATTGTCCTGAAATGTTATTTATCTTGATCACTGAGTTTTCTGGCACCCCCTCAATTTTGTGTCTGAAGTGAGTGTCTTACTCATTTTACCGTATTATTGACTTTGCTTTATATCTTTAGTAATTACATAAAATAAATTAAAGTCACAATTAAATACATGTACACACCTATTACAATGCCTAAGACTAAAATAGAATTGATCACTCCTAGTATTGGTGGGAAGTGGAGCCATTGGAACCCTCATACACTGGAGGCGGAAACGTAAAATAGCACAACTACCTTGAAATGCAGTTTGGCAGCATCCTAAAAAATTAAACATACTACTACCATAAAGCCAAGTCATTCCACCATTAAACATTTACACAGAGAAATGAAAGTATATTTCCATAGAACTACTTGTACAGAAATGTTAATGGTTGTTTTTTGGTTTTTATGCAGTAGCCAAAACTAGGAAAGATCCTAATGTTCAACAGGTAAATAGATTAACGACTTACAGTGTATCCACACAATGGGATACTAATCAGCACTAAAAAGCAATAAACTGATAACATGCAAAAGCATGAATGAGTTTCAAAATAATTATGCTCTGTGAAGGAAACCAGAAAAAAGATAGAATGCTACTATATAATTCTATATGTAAAATTCTAGGTAATACCAACTAATTTTAGTGATCAAAAGCAAGTCAGTTATTGCCCGGAGGGTGGTTACAGGGGAAGTTACGGGGAGTAGTAGCAGGATGGGATTACAACGGGGCACAGAGAAATATGAATGGGAATTATGTAATCACTACTTTGATGGTGGTTGTGGAGATGGTTTTAGAAATAAGTGCATCTGCCAAAATGTACAGAATTGAACATTTAAAATTTGTCTAATTTATTGTCTGTCAAATAGATCTTAATAAAGCTGTTGAATAAGAAAAAAGCCATTTCTTTCTAATTGCTTGATAGATATCATTTAGAAATGCCAAGGAAATGGCTAGAAAAATTCAGTGCTTGTCTCTGGAGAGTTCAACTGGAGTTCAAAGAAAAGGAGAAGAGACTGCTACCTATAATAATAAAAGCCTAAGTGACCATCACAACCGAACAGATGACCGAACAGGCTGCAGGGGTGACTAGGCTGGCAGAGGGGTTAGTGAGGGGCACCCAAACGACTGAGCAACAGGCTGTGTGAGGTGACCAGGCTAGAAGGGGGGACAGTAAGGAGTGACCAGGCTGGCAATGGGGAAGTTTGGGGCAACCAGGCCAGTGGGGGGGGGCAGTTTGGGGAGACTAGGCTGGCATGGGGGGCAGTTGGGGCAATCAGGCAGGCAGTCAGGTGAGCAATTAGGAGCCAGTGGCTCCAGATTGTGAGAGGGTTGTCTGACTGCTAGTTTAGGCCTGATCCCTAGGTTGGGCCTAAATCAGCAGTCGGACATCCCCTGAAGGGTCCTGGATTGGAGAGGGTTCAGGCTGGGCTGAGGAGACCCCCCCTCCCCTGTGCATGAATTTTCTGCATCGGGTCTCTACTTTTCCAATAAAAGTCTTTTATGTCTTTTGATTTTAAAACTATATTTAGCACATTGTTTTGATAAATAAAAATAATGATAG
Organism: Murina feae; assembly: GCA_004026665.1. Taxonomy (NCBI): domain Eukaryota; kingdom Metazoa; phylum Chordata; class Mammalia; order Chiroptera; family Vespertilionidae; genus Murina; species Murina feae. Next base: position 21,747 of record PVJC01026485.1, read on the forward strand.
ATTATAATGTAAAATACATGAAAAATTCTGATGAACTGAAAAGGTCAAAAACCACAGGAATATCCATAAAATATTATTAAATACTAGATAGTGGTGTGAAAAAAAAAAGTTTAATTATACTATTTTATTCTCAGAACCAATTATTATTGCCCCTGTTCTTTATCTGGAATTGTCTAAACATAAAAGGAACATTATCCTCCCCCCCACTCCGAAATAATAGTTCTTAAAATATTATGAAACCGCCACCATCCCCCAAAGAACTAACAATAATTGCTGGAAAACCTCTGTTTTAATGCCTCCAGGGAGATTCCCAGATTAAAAGAGAAAATAGTATAGTACTTTACTTTGTTAGATCACACAATATTCTTATATACTAAGAAGAAAGGCTTAGTGGACAAAATGATAGCATGTCATTAAAACTAAATAACGCTAGTTTACAATAGTCATCAGGGATGACCCCTAAAATTTGGCTTGTCACCATCGACAACTCATCTCATTTCTTTGAACCTTACTGTTTCTAATATGAAATGAAGAAGATAAACTAGCTCTCTAAATCCCTTGGCTTTAGATATATTTAGCAATACAATATGATTATTAAATAAATGCCATATCTTACTGAACCAAAAAGGCCACTGAGTTAATATGCACCATTATTTACCACAAGAAAATAAAAGCATGGGCAATTAAATGATGTGTCCCTGACCTTTATGAGTTTTATTTTAAAGATAGTGAAGCCTTTTAAAACCTATTTAGAAATAGGTGTTTATTTTTTTCCTTTTCACATAGAACTCTTATTTAAACATTAAAGAAGGAATATGTAAATGAAAGATACTGGTTTAGGTGTTTGTAAACCTTGTGCACAGACATTGACTCCTTGGAGCCATTTTTTTACTCAGGAGCACTGCAGGCATCATTTCTTGAGTGTGCCACTAATGTCTCTGGGATTTTCTGCCAACCTACTGGTACGAATTCAAGATTTCATGTTAGTGCTTTCCTGAGAGGGCTTCAGACTAACAACCTCACATGTCTTTCTCAATCAGTCTTTTATTGTATGTTGACTGATGTGCCACTAAGTTCAAGCCTGCACAGACAATGACAGCTATAGCAAAACCACCTCCATTCACCAGCAGCTAGAAGACACTTTTGATTTCAAAGAAGTTAAAATGTCGGGGGAGAAAACACATTCATCTTAGAATTTATTAAATACAATAATAGCAATGAGGAACCAGTGAAGTGCAAACTTTACTAACCTGGTACTTTATAGCAGGTGCACTAATCTAGCCTATCTAATAAAGAGGGAATATGCTAATTGAACCTCACCCCTTCACAAAGATGACAGCGCTCACAGCCAATAAGGAGGAAATATGCTAATTGACTGCCCCGCCCTCAAAGATGGCAGTGCCCAGACAATAAGGAGGGAATCTGCTAATTGATTGCCACACTCTCAAAAATGATGGTGCTCACAGCCAAAAGATGGCCAGCAGGGGAGAGCAATTGTGCGTGATCAGGCCCCTGCAGGGGATGGCAGTTAGGGGCAACTGGGCCAGCAAAGGAGGGCAGTTGGGGGGGGACCTCACCTGCAAGGGTTGGCAGTTAGGGGGGTGACCAGGAAGTTGGGGGCAATGGGACTAGTAGGGAAGGGAAGTTTGGGGAGACCAGCCAACTGGAGAGTGCAGTTGGGGGTGACTGAGCTGGCAGGGGAGCAGTTAGGAGTCTATCAGATGGGCAGGGGAGTGGTTAGGGGATGATCAGGCTGGCAAGCAGAAGCAGTTAGGGGCAATCAGGCAGGGAGGCAGACAAGCGGTTGGAAGCCAGCAGTCCTGAAATGGAGAGGGTGCAGGCTGAGCTGAGGGACACCCCCCCACACACCCTAGTGCACGAATTTCATGCACCAGGCATATCTAAACTAATAAAAGCGAAATATTAAAATTAACCGTTTCTCCGAGACAGGGTAAGCCACGCCCACCAGCCAATCAGAGTGGCTGTATGCAAATTAGCCCAGCCAACATGGCGGCCGCCACTCCCGGACCTGAGTAAACAGCCCTTTCCATTGCGGAAGGAGCGAAAGTGAAGCTGCGCCCCTCAGCTCAGCTCCGATTAAACTGCCTCTAGCGAAACACAGCTTTGAAACATTGTAACAATCATAGAATCCTCCGGAGCTGAAGGAAAGAGCAGCTCCGGCCTCACCAGTAAAAGCAACAATTGTTTCATTATAGACTCTGC
>PVJC01026486.1:0-23985 GCA_004026665.1 Murina feae
TTCACTCTACCCATATTTCATATATTCCCCATTCCTTTTAATTACATTTAAAAATATTTCTACAATTAAGTTAAAATCAATTTACTGGCATTATGAATCTTCACTCAAAAGTCAAATTTGATTTCCTTATATTAAAAAACAAAAAATGATTTCACTATACTATAATCCATTGTGATTAAACACTGGAATGTAATAATTTTTAATTTTGCATGAGGCCAAATAATGACATTTCATCATGCAACTTCTCTTTAGTTTATAAGACTGTAAAAAAATATACAAAGGAATTTTGACATTAGCTCAAAAAGTGAGTATATGATATATCTGGTAGATAGTTTCCTTGATGCAATGCTTAAAAATGTTGGAGGTGAACCCAGAATTATCAATGACAGCCTGCCAAGGATTTTTCAACTACTAATAACTAAACTATCTATGAATCTGATTAGTTTCAGCCTGCACACCTTCTTAGTGATACCAAATAACAAATTTTGTACAATTCATATTCCTTCTTTATTTTCTAATTTAAAATGTCTCCTTAAAGCTTCAGGAGATTTCCTCCAGTTCCAAATGTCTTACTATTTCTCTTATGAACAGCCTTTCCAAGATCTCAGTTCTACCACTGCCAATATTTTGATGATCTAGAGTAAAGGTTTAATTTTCCTTTTGGTTGCCATCGTATTTCCTGCTCTTCATCTCTGAGTAACAAAGCTCAAAATCGTGGCATGAACTTTAACAAGGCCTATTTTTGACCTGTTTTATCTCCCTTGTAATATACCACCTGGGGGCACACAGTAAATTACCTTATGTGGGTTTCTATTCCCAGTAACCAGCTCAGCACCTAGCACATACTGAATGTCATGGAATGAATGAATTTATAGAAACATTGAGGAACCAGCTCCACTCAACAAGGATTTCACAGGTGCTATGATAGCAGCTCTTGGAAATGGAGTTTGTTTGACATTAGCAAGGCCAGAGCAGAAAAAACTCGATATTTCCCTGGAGTTGGGACAAATGGATGGTGAAATGCAGTATGGCAGGAGCTAATCATTCCATAAAGTAAGGAACGATAGAACCTAGTAGTTAGAGCTTATGATGGCAAACAAAGGTAACTGACGGGTGCTCCCAGGAGGTTGAGCTAGGTGCTAAGTAGGTATGGCTTTTATTGGGAGGGGAGGAGTTGAGCCACAAACAAACTGGCAATGGCAGCAAGCATTTACAAAGAAGAGATTCTGATAGACTGACAGAAACTGGGTGGAAAGTAAAGGAGTTTTAAGTACCTGAAGGTAGTAATAAGGATCCAATAAAAGATGTGAAGCACCAGATCATATATACAGTGCTTTGGAATTTTTTATTAGATCAAGTTTGGGCCCTCATTTTCAAAGAAATCAGAGTACTGTCCAGTTAAGTGCCAAGATAAGGCTCCAGTTACTAGCAGCAATACTGAAGATTGGAACGTGGTCAAAGGAAAGAAGACAAGGCAATATGACTAGAGGAATTACAAAGTAAAGGAGGCTGGGTTCACCTGAGATCAAATTGCCTGACTAGACCAGTCTGGTTCTACCACCAGGCCCCTACCTATGGGTGATACCAAATACGTGGACAGATCTTTTTTTTTTTTTTTAAAAGGAGCTTGGCCAGTATGGCTCAGTGGTTGGACATTGACCTATGAACTAGGAGGCCATGGTTTGATTCCTGGTTAGGGCACATGCCAGGTTGCAGGATTGATCCCCAGTGTGGGGTGTGCAGGAGGAAGCTGATCAATGATTTGTTTTCATCACTGATATTTGTATCTCTATCTCCATCTCCCTTCCTCTCTGAAATTAAAAAAATATATGTCTTAAAAAATACCTAAAAATGGAAATGATAAAATTAGATTATCAGTTATCCTGGTAGTAATGCTATTTTGAAATACTTTTTATTTGCTTATATATCATTTATTTCTTCTTGTAGTATTAAATTTATTTGAGCACTTATCTTCAATGTGTAAAACTGGTTTTCAGACATTGGGCTCAATTTCAGAAAAGGACAAATGTCTTTCCAATAAGTACAGAGGTGCATGTCTGTGTCAGAAAAAGAGAATAAACGATTATCAAGAATTATTTTTGCATAATCATGAATTCAGACTGTGTGGATTTTTGGTAATTAATAATTTTGTGTTAAATAAAAAAGGAGAAGACATTTGATTCAATACAACAAACTGTCTGAACACCAGCTGTAAGCAAAGGATTTACAAGGCTGCACAGTCCTCATTGTCCATGACAAATAGGGAGACAGGCTCTGTGTTTGTGGTGACCGTTTTAATCTTTGATTTATGATGCCTAGCACCACGCCTGACGCGTAATACCTGGTCAGTCAATATTTGTGCAATAAATTGATTCAATGATTAAAGAGTTAGTGTATGCTATGGTATATAGATAAATAATACACTGTGTTTCCAACTTACATGAAATAAAGCTGAATACACTCAAATATCTAACTCTTACAAGATAAATGCAAATACCTGGCAGCTCATCTAAAAAACAGCAGCAGAATTGAACACCTACAAAGTAAATTTTATCACAGGTAGGACATGTGAATGATCCTGACTACTTGTCAATAGAGAAAGATATTGAATGAAAGCATTTTCTACTTCTCCTTTGGGTCAGCAATCAGACTCACTCATAGTTGATCGATTCATTAATAGCACTGCATTCCTACTTTGCCTTTTCAAGAAGCAAATGTTTTCCAGGTGTTTATACTATAAGAGTATTCAGTCATCTTTCTTTTCCTCTGTTGTGGTATTCCTAGGCATTTTAGTCAGACAGACTCAGGAGAGTTTTCTTAATAAACTAAGGTTGTTTTATCAGTATATATTTTTTTAATTGAAAATACTTCTTTCTTTCTAGTGACATAAGATAATCTGAATGGCTAGCATATGCTTATAAGGTCAAATGCATTCATTTAGCACATAAAATAAAGATTAATTTTAATTTTTAATGAAGATGTAAACAACTTGAGATCACTCAAATATGAAATATCTGCACTATTTTTTGTGCTTTGATTTTTTATCAATAGAAATATGAAAAAAGTACCCACAAAAATTTGTAAATTTTTAACAGAATCTTGTATCAGTTTTAAATATTTATCTAAAATGGTCAGAATAATTTGACTCAATCCCTGAAAACATAGCTCATAATTTTATGGAAGATGAAGCTAAAATGGGAGATTTTAATATTGGAAAGATAAAGGAAATACAAATTGAATTTTAATATAGCCTATGGAATTCCTGATAAGTAACAACTTAGGAATTAAAAGGTCACACAGGCTACATTCATCCTACTTTTATTTTCTCAAAGCTTCCTATTGTTCAATCATTCATGTGAAATTATGCATAAAGGATCTGATGCATTTTTGCATTCTATTTCAAATACCTTCAAAACTCATATACCATAGATATCAAAAGAGGAAGTGAAATGAAATGGGACTGGAAAAAAATAAAAAAGCAATGCTCTTAAATCAGACAGCACAGAGAGGTGAATGATTGAATTCATAAATATCTCAAAAATGCCCTTAGCATTCTCCTCTTAACTGTAAGTCTATCTTCAGGCTTTCTCCAAATGAAAAAAAAACAAAACAAAAGAGAAATAAAAGCTCCTGATAGTTATTGGCAAATGACTGTCTCAGATATGATCCCCTCATTACTAGTATATTAGCTGCTAGGATCCCTCACTTTGGCTGTTTTTTCCTTTATCTATTGTTTTTCCCCTCTTACCTGATAGGGGCACCTTTGGCCTGTGCTGGTCTCAATAATACAGTTATTGTGGTGGCAGTTTCATTGAGAGAGGCATCAACTCCTTCGTAGTCAGGCAAAGTTGGAGCTGATGAGTGATTAAAGAACAACAAAAAAGTTTCAATCAATTAACAGTAATATATCACGGTTCAGGTTGAATAAATGATCCTGACCAAGGAAAAACATCAATTTAATACTTAATTGTCTGAAATGAACCTTATTTGTAGAATAACATATGCCAGTGAACGTTAACCCTGGGCATCTGGGATAGCAGAAGATACAGAATCAAGAATTATTGAAATTTAAATAATAATTTGGCAATTTGTCACACACCCCAAACACTTCGTAAAGCTGTTGTAGGTTTTCGTTTCCCCGAATGCTTTGAATTCAGCAATGATGGGGTGGGATGAAGGTGGTAACAGTGGGGACTCTGGGGAGGCCTGGTAATGGAGCTGCACAGGGAGATGTGGAGACAGGAATGGCAGGAGTGCTGTAAGGGATGCCTGGAGAGGAGGTGCCCTTCATGAGCTAGTGGTTGTAGAATGATCCCATATTAGTATCTGGGCCATTTTCACCACTGTGGTTGCAATAGATACATATTAAGGACGTGGGATGAATGGGAATGGGAACATTAGTTTTTATTGACCACAAACTAATACGTTAGTTGCTAGATATCTGGAAAGAAGATATACTTTCAAAATGTTTGATAATGTTGGGGAAGACGGGAACTTCCTTCTCCAATTGGTTGAGAAAGTAGCCTCAATTGGCTTTTAATTATTTCCATTTGGAAGGATGTTTGAGGGAGTCTATAGTCTGTGAAATGTGTACATTATTAAAATAACAGAACAAGTGGTACCTAACCAATTTTTGAAGTATTTCATTCATTCATTGAACATTTACTGAATAGATACAATGAGCTCTAAATATAAAGGACAGTGAAGTGTAGTCTCTTATATTAATAGAATTAAAAGGAGGGCATCACAGTTCATCAGAAATGAGAGTCAAAGTTTTATAGCAAAATATTAGGTGACCAAAAGAGGAAGACATTAATTTGCGAAAAGGGTGGTCTCCAAACGAGTGGGATTAGAAGAACCTAGATGGCTTCTTAAAACAAATTGCCACCACTTTCCTCCAGAGTTCCTGATTCGGTAGGTCTGGGAGGGGCCTGACAATGTGCCTTCTAGAGATTTTCCACATGACATTGATGGGGTTGGTCTGGGGACCACACCTGGAGAGCACAACCCTAAACTAGTGAAGGGAAAAGAGAAGATGCAGCAGGGAAGGCTTCAGGGTTTTGGTGATGCTTAAGCTGAATGTTAAAAGAGAAAAAACTCACCAGAAAGAGAGTGCGTATAATAAAATTCCAGAGAAAGAAAACAGTATGGTTGAAGACGCCTAACATGAAATGACAAGATGTGTTCTAATAACTATAAGCAGTTTAATATACCTGAACTTTGTGTGCATAGCTAGGAGTGGAGAATGGAAGGAACTATATAAGGATGAGCCACAAATGCTAACCATGCATGGATGATTGGATTTTATCTCACTAAATACATTAGACTAGAGGCCTGGTGCACGGATTCGTGCACTGGTGGGGTCCCTTGGTCTGGCCTGTGGGGATCAGGCCCAAAACTGGCTCTTGGACATCCCCTTGAGGGGCCCTGATTGTAAGGGGGTGGTTCTTGGGTGATGCACCCCAGAATTTGGCTCCCTCCTCTGTTCTCCCAATATTATATCACTTTTTCTCTGTATCTATCTTGCTTATTTCATCTCACTTTACACTAAATTTGGCAGTAACTGATGAGTTGTGGGCACTTAGCTGCAAAATGCAATTATTTAGCAAACAGGATTTACTTAGCCTGGAATCTAGTCTGCATAGCCCTGCTCAATATCAGGCTCCTGACCTGGCCCTGTAGTGGTGGAAACTTCCTTCTTCCCACCTGAGCTGCTCCTTCACCTCCTTCCCTCCCCCTGCTGGCACTACTGTCCACCTGGGAGGAGGAATGCTGCAGGCAGTTTTCCAGCCAAGAGTGGTATAGCAGGAAAATTCGCTGTCTCTGCTGGAAATTGATATTAAGCGGTTGGGTCAGTGTGGGCACCAGACATTGGGGCTGCAGGGTCCTGCATGTCTCATCATTTAGGTAACTGAGTCAAAAAGTTTCTGTAAGGGCCAGACTCATGACCTCTGCAATGGGCTAGAGACCTAGTGGGGAGCCAGACCCAAAGTGGGGAGCCAGTGGGCTAGAGGTCCGGCTCTGGGTGCGTCACCCAAGAAGTGAAACTGCTAAGTCACCGCAGCTCGGCAGCTCCTGCATTGAATGTCTGTTCCCGGGTGGTCAGTGCACATCAGAGTTACCAGTCGAATGGTGAGCTGGTCGGCCGGTAGCTTAGGCTTTTATATATATATATACTAGGGGCCTGGTGCACAAAAATTTGTGCATTCCGGGGATGGGGAGAGTCCCTCAGCTTGGCCTGTGCCCTCTTGCAGTCTGGGACCCCTCAGGGGATGTCCACCTGCTGGCATGCTTGGCCAGCCTGAGTGAGAGGGTGATGGCTGTTTGCAGGCTGGTCAATCCCCCCAGTGGGAACCCTCACCCCATGGGGGTGTGGCCAGCCTGGGTGAGGGGCTGAGGGCCGTTTTCAGACTGCCCACAGCTCCCACTGACCCAGCGTCCTAGCAAGGCTGGCTGGAATCAGGTTTCTGGGGTTTATTTATCTCCTATAATTGAAACTTTGTTGCCTTGAGTGGAGGCCTAGTCAAGCAACGAAGCCTCCTGTTTGCTTCAGCTCCATAGCTTCTAGAATTGAAACATTGTTGCTTTGAGCAAAAGTGCAGCCAGCCTAGGCAGGCAGTTTCAACTCCATCGCTGGTGCAACAGAAGCCTCCTGTTTGCTCTAGCTCTGTGGCTGCTGGCTGCCATCTTGGCTGGATTAATTTGCATACAGTTGCTCTGATTGGCTGGTGGGCATGGCTTGGCTTGTGGACGTGACATAGGTGTCTTGGAGTGATGGTTAATTTGCATATTACTCTTTTATTAGATTAGATAGATGGGGGAGGGATTTAAAAAAGAAATATATGTTGTATAAAGGCAAGGATACTTCTTAGAGAGGTATTTCCATGATATGTTTAAAATATTGTCTAATTAGAAAGAAAGGAATAATGACATTGCAAAGAGGAACATAATATGAAGAGTTATTTAGGAAATTGAATCAATGGACATTATGTATACACACACAAATATGTAAGTCATGTCTCCAAGCATCATTTTCTCCAATAACTTTATTTCATGTTTATTTAAACTACTTTTAAAATATCGAGGAATAGTACACTGGACTCATTGGATAAATAACAATAAATTCTTAATCGTTCAAGTGATGCTTAGGACCACAATCATAAATTTTGTCAGCCTGAGCTTGAGTCCTATGAGTTCCCAAGATACAGTGGTTGCACCAAGTTTTTGAAGTTCCAATTGAGTACCAATGTACACTGGTTACTTCAATTGAAAGTGCAATGAAATAATTTTAAAAATGCTAAATGAGCATTCAGTCTTTAACTATGGTCCATTTGTTCAATGCTATCAGTTTTAAAAATTTATGAAAATTCTGTAGATATCTCTGTTGAAAGATATTATTCATTTATAATACTACTGTGAATTCTAGAATGTAGGCAATATGTCTTACTATATCATGATATCACAAAGTCATATTTTCTAATAAAGTGACAACAAATATTTTAAAGGAATTATAGTGCATACTGGAATAGCTAATTTTTCATGATATATATTTTTAACGTTTTGTAGTTTTTCAAAACATTTCCAAATAACATTTGGACTTAAAAATTATGTACCATTCTTCTGATGCAAATGTTACCAATTGAGAACAAGGGTAGAATTTTTTAAATAATGTATTATACCACTTTTATATACAATTAGAATTATAATAAAAATAAATATTAAAAAAATAACTTAGAAATACAAAATTAGTATTTTAATATATTAAGTGGTTAATATTTTCAGTGTTAATTCATTACATATATAATATATACTTATTTTACTAATCATAAATAAATTATGTACAGAATTACAAAAGCTTTATTTGGGGCATTTTACAATGCTAATTTCTGGCAAAAAATTAGTAAGGTTTAATTGATGACTTGACTGAAGAAGTCACATCTGTAAACAATCTAGTCAGAAGTAAACTGTTAAACTATGAGTGTAACATAATGGAAATTTAATTGCATTTGTTTATCAACCTAACACACTGCCATTGTAAAATCTAGATAAATTTATGTGAGATTCTAAGAGAAAGAAAAGCTCTTATTTTTTTTAAATGATCAGAATCTCAGTAAAAATGGAGCACAGAGACAAAGGTGTATGTTTCTAAGATAGTAGAGCAAGGATCATCTTTAACAACATCCATTTTCAGTAAAGATCTGATACCATATTAACAACTCAAAATTATTATACGCCTGTTATACATATAATGAACTTCAAATGTTTTTTATTAAATATATAATTTTTTTAAAAGACCACTGTAAATTAAAACTGACTATTGCAGATGCATTTGGGTTTGGACATATAAGCAAGAATAATCTGTATTGAAATAATTATTTAAAGTGCCTTCAATCATGATTAATATTAAGGATTCAATACGTGAGAAAAACTATACTCAATGTCTATGTGATTCTCTGTGACATACAATTACAAACTGATTCTTTGCTCATTTACATACCTGAGATATTGGTTGTCACATTGATGGCGGTGGCTGGCCCAAAGCCTTTGACGGTGCTGGCTTTTATGAAAAACTGGTATGTAGTTCCAGGATGGAGATGCATGAAGACATGGTGTGTACTGTTCCATAAATTTGATACAGTCTGTGGAGGTCCAGCCACTGGAACTGCAGGATCAAAAGATCTTATGCTGCTGTAGCTAACCTGTGTTAAGAAATGTATTTCCTATTACATATGTAACATGTCTTAATAAATTTTACATAAATCCTTTAAAATAAGGTAACATTAAAGGGCATTTGTGGAGTGAATCATATTTATATTTCTGTTCTTTCCTTCTTATTTAATATGGTTACATCCTGTATTTATTATTTCCATGATTGGATGAATGTATATTTATCTTCTTTTATAAAAAATAGTATACTTAAGTATAAATATATAATCTTATGTATATAATCTTGTATTTTAATGCATATGAAATACAGAGTATGGTCAACAAATGTTTGTTTTAATTAACTTAATCTATACTTTGTCCAATTTACATAAATTTTATGTAAACAGTATTTAAGTATGCTAATATGGTCATAAATTATAAGACTGCACTAGTGATTCCCATCCCCATGATGCACTCTGTAGCCACTAGAAATTCAAGCAGTTTATGCTTTAATCAATACTGACTATGTAGGTACAGAATTACATACACTTATACAAGTAAAATAATCTATTCTTTTCTTCTTTAAAAAATAAGATAATTTATATTTAAAGTTTAAATATAGTCAGATTTATAATATATATAACCTAATAGAAGATCAATATGCAAATTAACCATCACTCCAAGACACCTAAGCCATGCCCACCAGCCAATTAGAGCGACTGTGTGCAAATTAACCCAGCCAAGATGGTGGCTGGCAGCCATGGAGCTACAGCAAACAGGAGGCTTCCGTTGCACCAGCGATGGAGTTGAAACTGCCTGCCTAGGCCAGCTAGGCTTCTGCTCAGAGCAACAATGTTTCAATTATAGAAGCCATGAGCTGAAGCAAACAGGAGGCTTCATTGCCTGACTAGGCCTCCACTCAAGGCAACAAAGTTTCAATTATAGAAGATAAATAAACCCCAGAAACCAGATTCCAGCCAGCCTCACTGGGACATTGGGTCAATGGGAGCTGTGGGCAGCCTTAAAATGGCCCTTAGCTCCTCATCCAGGCTGGCCAGGCACGCCAGCAGGTAGACATCCCTTGAGTGGTCCCAGACTGCAAGAGGGCACAGGCCGGGCTGAGGGACCCCCCACCCCACCCGAGTGCACAAATTTTTGTGCACCGGGGCCCTAGTATATATATATTTTTAGTATTAATCCCCTTCTATGAAACAACTGACATTCAATGGCCTTCCCTAAATCACAGTATGAAATGAATTTCTCAATTTTATAAAAATTCATTCTTTACAATCATCATTAAGTCTGCTTGAAAGGGCCAATCCTGCCTTACTAAAACAACTGCAAAAATAAACATATATTTACTTTAAGGATTTGAAAATTCTAGGTGGCATAAATATTTATTTTGACTCTAAATTTTGGGATCAAAGAGTGTCTAATTTTTAGAGAGGAGAAATAGTAATGATTTTAATCTCTTAATCCTCACTCATTTTTCCCTATTTCTCTTTTCCTTTTCCTTTCCCTTTAATCCACATTTCAATTAACTTCCTTGTCCTCCCAATACCTCATACTGGGTGATGACTCCATTTGGATCCAGAGGCTCTTTCCAGTTCAAGAAAATCTTATTTTCGAAGGATGTTCCTTGAAGAGAATTGACCGGTACAGGACCAGGCACTGCAAATACATATATTTAGTTTTAAGAATTCTTACATCAAAAAACACAAAAGGTACATTATAGAAGCTAGCAACCAAGTTGAAAATAAATGTCTTTAAAAAGGAAATAAGCTTATATGAGCAGTTTTAAGCTTTTAATACAGATAATATACAAATGCAAAATCATTTTTATTCAAAAGTATATTCTATCACCTAGAGAGCAAAATAAATTATCTAGTTTACTTCATTAATAGGCCTCTAATAACTTGAAAATCTCATTTGTGATTTGTTTCATGAACAGAGCTGTGTTTTCCAGAAAGATATTTTGAAGATAATAAAACCCAAAAGAGTCTCTATTAACAAAGTTCACGCAATAATGAAACATAACAATTAACACTCTTTAGACCAGAAAGTGAAATTATATAGTACTAAATTGAAATGCTCCACAGTCAGCAACATTAAGCTACTTAACAGATAAGGAAACAGAAGCTGAAGAAAGTGGCCTCATGTATCTGGAATCAGGTAACTAGAAGACAGCAAACCCATGGCTAAAACTCAGGTCCATGGGACTCTACACTCTTTATGCTGCCAAACTGTAAGCCTCTTACCAAAGTTGCTGAACTACAGAGGAGATCACAGGGAAAGAGAAATGGCATAAAGTGGGGTTGTGTAGGGGACCCTGACAGTTGGCTACTTATAACCCCTCTTTCCTCCTTCAGAAGAGAATCCCAATTCTGCTCAACTATCCATCGATTTCTCATATTACCCATGTGATTCAGGAAGCTTACCCATTTCTAACTCAGAGCACAGATTCTGATTAGTCAAAGCAAATCAATGGGCAGCACTTTCCTGGTGATTCTATATGATCATAAGGTGGGCACATAATCTAAACTGGCTCAACCAGAACAAATGAAAGCATTTATATTTCATATTTAAGGAAGACATCCTTCCCTAAGGAAGACATTTCTCCCTTCTCCCTTCTCATCTTTCTATCTTGTTCTCTCCCTTTCTCCTATTGCATGAAATTAAGGATACTAGTTTTCATGATTTCTATTGGGAACTATCTTGTGACCAGAAGAACTAGTCCAAAGCTGAACCAGGTATGGACTGCCTACCATGATATGGAGGCTACCTGGCTTCTTTGATATTTCTGAGCCACTGAGTCCCTCAACTCTAAAGCCTATACCCTATTTAGGGATTATATAAGATAATAAATGTTCTATTTTTAAAAAAAGAAAAACCCATTGTCAATCTGACTTTTATAGCTACACTTATTAAATTTATATATTTAAAAAGGACACATTGATTATATATTTTTAAAACTGCTAAGATGAACAGGTTCAAATATCATTTCAGTCTTTTCAATGAAATTCACTATCTTAAAGCTAAGATTCAAACTGTTTGAAAACATCATACTAGTTTAGAACTCAACAATCCACATAACTAGTTTTGAAGTGTTCCCCGGTATGTCAAGATTTGAGGAAACCTCATTCCAGTCCTATTTGTAAATGTCATATAACTAACAATATCCAATGGCAGCAAGGAATGATGTGTCAGCTTCTATTAACAAAATATAAGACACAAGATACTTTTGTTATTGTACATAGTTTTCTATATATTTTATTTAAATTCACATATTCAGTTTCTTGTTCTGCTAAGGTTTAAAACTATATCCTTTCCATCCTACTTTGCTTAAAATGTGTTTTTATTTGAAAATATTGACCTAATATTGGGCAAGTTTGGTTTTTTATTAATATTTTTCCTTAATATGTCATTTCAGTGAATTTCACACATGACATTATCTAGAAATGCAGTTTCAGAGTATAAAGCAATTTTGTGAGGATTTGACATAAATTAAAAATCACTGGATCAAAGGAAATGCATTACATCGTGGCTAGCAGCATCAAGAAATTTTGAACGATAATGTCAAAAGAGTAAGATTTATTCCAATCTACAAGGAGATGATGAATGATGTTGTGACCGCTAGGACAGATAACATAATTGGGCACATTAATAATAAATTCATAAAGAAAGAAACCCACAGTAAACAAACAAGATGCCACCTAAACTTCAGATGACCTGTTCATGGACCTGTTAGCTGAGGGCTCAGAGGGAAGTTAACCAAAGGCATCCCATTGTACCCTCTCTTCCCCCAACCCAGTCCACAGTATTGGCTATGTAATTGATCAAGGCCCCTATCTGCAATTCATGTAGTCTATGAGGCTGCCTTGGGCATTAGTTTGTTTTCCCAGGAGAATACCTGTTGTTTCCATTCTACTCAAACGATACAGTTACCATTGTAATTTTTTAAAAAAAGTATGTCTTCGTCTTTCCATACTTCATATATAAAAGGTGGTTGTTGGGGGAAGGAGGAGACAAAGCTCCATGAATGAGTGAATTTTTATATGACGGTAAGTATATGATTAGTACCTGTGTTAACCAAACACAATTTGGCCCATAAATAGTGTAAAGCGGCATGGATGTATTTAAAATCACTCACAAAGAGGGACAGTTTTAAATGTTCACACAATTCTGCATTGAGAGGGGAGAGAATTAGTGGATAGTCTCCCTAGAGTTAGAATGCCTGCAATTCTCTGTTCTTACACACATTCTGCTTTGTCAACTGGATTTACTTCAAGTACATAAGGTCATATTTGTAAGGGGGAAAAGTCTGCGAAAAATTTATGGCTAAGACAGTGCCTACTATGATCTGCATTGCAGCAGGGCATGTACAGAGAACAAAAGAAAGAGTTGTGCTTAGGTGAACTACAAACCACACAGATAAAGAGAAGGGGCAATAGGGTAGAGGAGCAAATTATATTCAATAACTTTCTACAACTGCAGGAAAACAATGTCCTTCCCTATGCATACATCTCTATGTCCTTACAATTTGTATAAATGCATCGTAAAGTTACTAAGACCATCATCATGGCAGTATTCACATTGCAGTGACTGTCATTTCACATTTCCACATCAACAACTTTTAATGGAGAGAGAATGCTGACTTTAGTCCCCTTTGTGATTTACTTGAGAGCTGTTTCAGCTAATTTTTTTTTTTTGCACATAAGAAATCCCTTTAAAATACAACTCTCAAAATGGAAAAGAGAAAAAATAATGAATGTGGTGGATCAAGATTATATTAAATAAGCAGTATAACCTTTAAAATATAATAAATGTACATTTAAAAATAGTTTTGTAGTAGCAAAAAACTGTGCCCGAACCAGGTTTTTCTGCTGACCTAACTTCTTAATATTGATTTTTATCAATGGTGGAATAAAAAAAAAGAAAAGAAAATCTCATACCTAAAAACTTCTACCCATGCATTAAAAAAGTGCATGCAATAAATTAAATATAAATTCTACCTCAGGGTTCTGGTGGGAAATCATTCTAGCTTTGCTGTCATGATTTATGGACATCCCCAGAATTCTTTTCATAAAATTATATTCTTTTATTAGAGGGTTGATAATTTATTCTTTTTCTATGTTATAGGGCAGCAATAATTTAGTAAGACTGACTTAATTAGATCATCATAATCCATCCATTTTTACAATAGATTACAATTTAGATATTCTGTCCCCTCCTCTGGAACACTGAGACACATCAAGCTGTCTATGTAGAAACTGGAGCTCTCACGGACAGTTTGAAAGCTGAGTTTCTTGCAACTATGTCACAGAAAGTTTGTACTTCAATCATTTAGTCTCACACGTAGAGCAAAAGGGGAAAACAACCTCACAGTAAAAGAAAAATTAGTTCCTGATCATACTTTGAAATATTAAGATGCAATTTCAATTTCATTAAAACCAATAAAAAAATGCTTCAGAGCAGAGGTTAAAAAAAAATTAGAGTAGGCCCTGGCCAGGTAGCTCAGTTGGTAAGGGAAATGTCTCGATACTCCAAGTTTGCAGGCTCAATCCTGAGTCAGGGCACCATGCAAGAACTGACCAATGAGTGCATAAATAATGAGAGGAACAACAAGTTGCCCCCTCTCTCTTTTCCTCCTTCTCTATCAATACAAAATAAAGTAAAATTAGTATAGAAAATATTGTTGAAATTAGAATAAATAATGCCATTTTACTTTTATAAAATGTTTCTGGATAAAAGACTAATAATACACAGTCATGAATATGATCAATTCAGAACACAATTTAAAATACTGTTGCCCAGGTGGAGTGGCTCAGTGGTTGAGAATTGACCTATGAAGTAGGAGGTCATGGTTCAATTCCAGGTCAGGCACAGGCCAGGGTTGCGGGGTTTGATCCCCAGTGTGGGGCATGCAAGATCAATGATTCTCTTTCATCATTGATGATTCTATCTCTCTCACTCTCTCCTTTACTCTCGGAAATCAATCAAAATATATTAAAGAAATAAAGTACTCTCAACAGTAAATCTAAAATAAATAAATTCACAATAATTCACTTCCTGATTATTAATCTAGTTATGTGTATAGACCAAAATAATTTAACATTTTAATATACTATAAAAAAGACCATATAAGCCTGACTGTAATTCTATGGGTTGTGGAAAAGAAAGGCATGCTAAAAAACCATACCAAGGGTTACCATCAAAATGAATTATACTATTAGACAGTGAATGACTAAGGGAGCACAAAACTCATGTAATTTGGTCTAAAGTCACCAATTAAGAAATCATGTGGGCTTTTTATTTTAAGTGCAGGCAATAAAATATGAGTACATTCTTGTCACTAAAAACCTGGGTTACAGAATGTCTAGTGTAATACAGGCTTTTTAATATTTATCCCACTTTATAAAATGAGATAAATATTTTGTTAAGGCTTTTGAATCTATGTTTAGATTTCTCATTTCCCACCTATGAAACTACTATGCCAGCCATTTTTTCTTGCATAAGCATGTGTTGAGGCGTGTTTTCTGTATGTGTAAGTATATAAGTAATGCACCAGTGATATGAATGTGTGTTTCTGTATTATAGCTGAGTTTGTCAAAATATTATTAACTAGTGCCCCAGTGCATGGATTCCTGCACATTGAAAGGAAATTAATTAGAAGGTGGCCATGGGGTGGGACTGGGCAAGACAGGCTGGATATGCCCTGGAGCCAACTTCCTGTGGTCCCTTCCTGGCTGGCTGGACCCGAGGCAGCACTGAAGTTCCAAGGGCATCTGTGGAGTGAGCAGGGTCTCTCAGGCTGGTGGGGACTTTGGCCTGACCTGCGGGGATCCGGCTGAAACCGGCTATCGGACATCCCCTGAGGGGTCCAGGAATGTGAGAGGGCGATTCTCGGTTAACGCGCTCTGGAATTGGGTTCCCTCCTCTCTAATTATGGGGTGACTCACCCAAGAACCACCGTTGCCAAGTCACCACAGCTGGGCAGCTCCTGCGTTGAGCATCTGCCCTGTGGTGGTCAGTGTGCGTCATACCTATGGGCTGGTCACTTAGCCTTTTATATATATATATATATGGTTCAATTAGGTATAAATTTAAACATGATAGCTAATATAATCATGTTTAATTCAAATATGGCAAAAGTTCATTTACCATTAAGTTTTAGTTTTGTTTTCTCTGATGTTTTAGGAATATAAGAATAACCCCATGCATAATTTTACGACAATATTGTTTCCTTTAAAGTCTGAACTAAATAGGTTAAAGAGCTTTTACTTCCCTTGAATACAACAAAAACAATAGGAAAAACGAGAGTCATTTAGCCTTTTCAGAGTGATAGGGAAAATTTCTAGAAACTATGGTATCAATATATATATATATATATATATATATATATATATATATATATATATATATATATCTATCTATCTATCTATCTATCTATCTATCTATCTATCTATCTATCTTATGGCAATCATGTACTTGGTAGGCATCAAAATCTAAGCCTACATTTCAAAACTTGAGGGAACTTGGGAACACTAGGGTATGAATTACATCCTGCTTTCTGAAACCCAAATAAAAATGTAGCCCAATTTACAAGCTATTCAAGGAGAATTTTAGCGAGAAATGGAACCTTAGAGATCATCTAATTTAAACTTTTCTCAAAGAGATGAGAAATGGAGAACTAGAAGGGTGAAAGAATTTGCTAAAGTTACAGAGCCAGAATGAAAAAACCCATGATTCTTGATTACCAGTTCAGCTTTGCCTCAATTCACTATATAGCACTCCCCGCCACCCACACACACATACTTTTATTCATTGGATGAAAACAGAAAACAGTAGAGGCATATTTCATTTAGTATTTGGTGCTACTCTGAAGAATATTAAGCTTTTTGGTTAAAAGTAAACTTTTTCCAAAATAAACCTTAGTAAGAGTATTTAACAGATTTCAGAATCCAATTCAATTCTGGGGACTCTAGGAAATATTGCAAGCATTTACATCATTTCTGTTATAAAACCCCCCTTTTAAGAAATCATAAAATATGAGCATACCATCTTCATCAGTTTGAATAATCGTCTCTTCACTCTCCTTCCTGCCTTCTGGGTTGGTGAGGATCATCTTGAGGCTGACATTTGTATAAGGTGGCAGATGGTTCACGACATGCTGAGGGGCCTTGGGGTCCATGTCCAAGCAGTCTGCCTTGCTCTCGTTATGACCATGGAAGTAATGGTAGCAGATAGTGACATTGAAAGTGTGGCAGCGGGTAATGTTGTAACCCAAGGATTCCCAGTCCACAGCAATGCGCCTTGCCTGGATCTCAGCGATCTTTAAAGTCTTTGGGGTTCGCATGGGTTCTGAAGAATAAATCAGAGACACAGGCAGCTGTCAGCTTTATAAGAATACTCTTGAAAAAATAAAACACTCATCGTGACATGTGTCAACTAGGAAAATTTGGAACTCAACTTTTATTCTCATTTTATTTACTCATGATTCTATCCTTGAGGATTTTGGTTAAGGGCTATATTTACCAATGGAAAAAGTGAAATGTAAAATGTCAACAATCCATAGTACTCAGGAACACGGTACAAAATAAAAACCTGAAAATGTAACCACGATGCCTTTACAGTTGCTGCTGTTGTCACTGCCCAATTCCTGTCTTTTGTTTTGTCATTATGGAGCAAGTGAATTAGCTAATAAATCATAATGGATAAGAGTCAACATGTTCTGCTCTATGATTTGTCATATCACCAAGCTATGCTGTATACTAATTAGTCTAATTGTAACACTAAACTACCACTTACAAAAAATGACGCAGATATTAATTAACATTTATTACCTCAATAACGATGTTGTTCACCAAAGCAGAAAAGTATCTGAGAAAAATTGCAGGAACACATGTGGATATTCACATTGTCATCTATCCTTCTTGATCTCTACCTTTTTCTAGGAAACACTCAGGTCTGACAATCCATTCATTGTCACCTAGACCAAACTGGGAGGTGAATGTTCATTCAGTTGGAAAATGCTGGTGGAACTAAACACTCCGAAGACTGGAGTCCATCCATCACTGCTTCCCAAGTGTATTCTTTCCTCATGCAAGACTAACTTTAATCATCTAACTTAATCAAAATAATTACTCCATGAAAATCATGGCCATGGCAAAGTATACACAATAAACAAACTAATACACAGCACACTTTAACGCATAGATTTGAAAAGAAGATTAAAGTCAAGGCCAAGGTCAAGGCCTTTGGGGCCCCCCTTAACTCACTATGGATAGTCCCTGCTCTTGTTAAATGAAAATCAGTAGGGGAAAAAGATGACAAATAAGTACAAAGAAAAAAAAAAGCCCAACTTGGTGTTTTTATAAATTTTGATTATTGAGATTAAAATCTCAGTTATGTGAAAATTATCAGCATGATACACAGATGGCAAGTCCAAATTGAAATTCCGGTTCAATGTATTTAATGTAGGATTTGAAATACACTGTAGTGGCTACTTAATTAAAAACTTCAAACCTACAAAATGCTTACATTTACACAAGCAACTTAACCATTGGTAAAATCTAAATTCTTAGATTTTAAATGCTGTCAGTCGTCTGACAGTATCAAGTCTCCCTATTTTATCACTTTCGTTGCATGTTTTACCTTAAGCACCCAAGTAGGCTCAAATAAAGATGTGCCTCTTTAATCACTTTAAAAGTGTCTTTTTATGTCTAGCTCTGTGATGGCATTTATCTTACCAGGCATAAGAGCTCCTCAGTCCAGCACAGTTAGACTGAAAATGATCTTCAGCACCACCCGCCAGCTGACTGGGCAACTATAGCTAAGCTCATGCTAAGATTCCCAGATAATTGTGATTTAGCTGCCTGCTAGGCAACAATACAATTTAGTGGTCATGCTTACATTAGACCATACTTTGTTCTAAAAGTATATAGAATGAGAAAGTGAGATTTCCCCAGAAAAATATGGGGAGTATACAAATAAAGATATCCCATACAACAATGAGAGAAAATACCAAAAAATATTTACTCTTCTATTTAGTTTTTTAAAAAACTAGTATTAATGTACTTGTTTGCATACACTCCTCATTTTGATTCTGATATTTCCCCCCTTCATTAATATTCTTTTTCCAAGCGATTATGTTTGCCTATCTTATGTTGAACATAATGAGTTCCAAGCAATATCCTTCTGCTTACATATATACTAAGAGAATTTAAACAATTCAAGGAGAAATAACCTTCACTGGTCAAATAAAGGAGACATTTGCTTTAAGTCTCAATAGATAAGGCAAAATCTATAGACACATTTTGAGGTTTTTTTAAAAATAGATTTTTATTGATTTCAGAAAGGAAGGGAGATATAGAAACATCAATGATGAGAGAGAGTCATTGATTGGCTGTCTTTTACACACTCCACATTGTGGGCTGCGTTCACAACCTGGGCCTGTGCCCTGACCCCTGAAGCGAACCGCGACCTCCTGGTTCCTAGGTTGACGCTCAACCACTGAGCCATGCCAGCTGGGCTCATTATTGATGTTTCCATCTCCTTCTCCCTCTCCCTTCTTTTATGAAATCAATAAGATATTGATTTTATTTGTGTATAATTATAAATTAAAAAAGCCTGGTAGAAAACTGGAAACATAAGCAAAATCTCCTTCTTTCCATTCTAAAATCTCCTTCATATGATGAATCTTAACTCCTCTTGTTAAGTGCCCTGTGGACAGATCTGCACCAAAATTCTTATTCATTCATTTCTGATAAATCCTAGAAAAACATCTTTTTTTAAAAGAAGCATATGCAATGAGAAATGTATTAGCCGATTTTAGCTTCCCTGCCAAATGTTGATCAGCCAAGCTTACTAACTTTTCCCATTCCATTTTTTTCTTATTTTTCACCTATTTCCTAGTTGCTACCATGAAAAAGCCTACATGAAATCAAGGTGAAATTTTTAAAAATGGCAAAAAAATTTACATATCAAATCTATGATCAGTATTATATAATTAGCAGGTAAATAAAAATGTAACATATCATTATCCATACTTAAATTTTAAATAGATGGAGCCATGGGGCCATGCCTGTAATAATTTATGTTAAGTATTTAATTCAACTCAAGAGGATAAAATAAAGAACTCAATAACTCTCTGAAGGTTAAAAAAAATAAAGGCAACATGAACAGACAAAACCTATTGACTCTGAGCTACCTCTCAACAAAAAGATGATTTAATAAGTGGTTCTAGATAGCAGATAAAAAGCGATTCAATTTTTTGGTACTTGCTAAACAACATGTGACATGACAGGTCAATATCCATGTCCTTTTGTAATGATAATTTCTAGTTAGTCTGAAAGAACTGTGAAAACAAAAGCTTTAGCAGCTAAAAGAGAATGGAGGACAGGGATCATATTTCCCTAGAATCAGTTTTTAATGATAAAAGTTATTTTCCTGCTGTCAGTCAGAGAAAAATAGAAGATGTCCCAAAGCTCATCCAAGAAAAAAGAGAAAAATCTTGTCAAGGATGTACACAAACTAAGAACACTGCATGACAGGAGCTTCGTGCTCCTGGTTGCTTTCTCGTCAGAAACCCTAGAAGCTGACTGCAGAGCACAATTTCCATCCCATTTATCTAAACAAATACAAGGAAAGTGGATTCTATTCTCCTTCTATTCCCGACTGCCAGAGAAAATATTTGTTGATGTGAAACAAAATATAACTGAGATAATATTTTTGAATAAAGGTAAATTTTTAAAAAAAAGTAAGAAGGAAAGCATTGACATCCCTTGGGGGATGAAAAAAACTTAAGGTCTTTGGAAAATATTCCTTTACTTTTCCCCATTGATGCTTTGTGTTTTGTTTTGTTTTTTATCATTTTTTCCATGGTGAGAATTGAGACTAATCAACATTTTACACTGTATCTCTTTTCAATCTCATAAAATCATTAGTCTTGCCAAAGAGATTTCATCTCTGCTCCCAGGGGTCAAATTGAGTTAATGATAAGTTGGTGAGATGAGTTGATTAATACATAACCTGAGGGAGCCTGAGGTCCAGGAATAATCGCAAGCCAACTGTCAGCTCTTTGGGCTTCATGGCTGTGTTGCTGAAATGACATGCGTGGACGCAGGGGCTATAAAGGGACAGGCAGTGGATGGCTCACTCCGCTCTCCTGCAGCCACAGTAATATTGACCCAGCACCATCAGAACAGTATTAAGCACATAATCAAATTCAATCAAAACATGTCATCTTCACTGCTCTCAAGAGTCTTACTGAAGTTCATCAGGTAATTCTAAGAAACTTGACATCGCCATTGTCTCTACAATAATGCCGAGAAAATGAATTGATTTTTAAAACACAGTAATGCCAAAGTGACGTGGAAACAAGATGAAGAGAATTCTTTTTCTAAAATTTAAATCCTACTGAATGTCTGATCATAAAACTTAATTCTCAAAATGTGAGGATAAAAATTTGAGGAACCTTTAATGTTTTTTACTTAATTACATATAAGGAACATGTAATTATCATCAATGAACCCACTTTGACTCACCTTTAATATTGCATATCTCACTTATGTTTTATAATTTAAAGAAAACACAAAAAGTAAAATAAATAACTGTTAATACTTGGATAAAATATAATATAGAGAAAAGAAAAGACACTTTCTTAATTTATAAAAATAAATAAAATAATCTACTTTTCTCTACAAACAAACATTTTTATTAAAAAAATTAAAACAGCACTAATCAGATGCAAAAAGGTAGAGATTTGTACATAATGCTAAAAAATGTAATATGGAAAGTAGCACTTCCATATACAAAAAAAGCGACCTTGGAGGACTTTTATATAGCAACAAAAATTTCGAGAGGGTTTTCAATGTTTTCTTTATCCCTCAAAATAAGATAAGTTACCTAATTCTTTGGTTGTTCTAAAAATGAGGTAAATATTTTATATACCAAGCAAAGTCACTGACCTATAGTATAATTCTGGCAATGTTTACTTTCTGAATGATAAAGCAAATAATTTTAATGTTTTAACCTCAAGAGCTAATGAAAGAAATCCAAAGAACCCAATTCTGTGTGGTAGTTACAATGACAGCTCCGATTTTTCACTTCTCCTTCTATTCACACAGTTTGTCATGTGACTGCAATTCCTCACACCAAAGAAGTGGGGCCTGTTTCCTAATTCACTGATTTTGGCCTTGCCTTGTTCACTTTGGTCGACGGAATGAGGCAAGTGTGCTAGTCCTCAGGGTGTAATGTATCTCAAAGTCCTGTGCACTCCCACTTGCTCTTACACCTCACCATCCATTCTAGAATATGACATACATCTGAGGCAAGTAAGTTGTCCCAGTTGCAACAGCAAGGCCAGTCTAGATCAGCCAATAGAGTCTATGAGCAGATCTGTGAGCCAGCCAAGATCAGATGGTCTTATCCAACCATTCCAGAATTTAAGATATACATGCTTGTTTTATGGTACCATTGAGATTTGTGGCTAATTGTTGCTCAGCATTTTAACAGTCTCTATTCTCAACCTCTTCATCTCTAAATTACCTTACTATTTGTGTGAAGATTATATTAGTGATCTTTCTACAGAACAATACTTTACAAATTTTATTTCTCTATTATTAGGTTGTGATGAGCCACTATATGCTTATCCTATCTAATAAAAGAATAATATGCAAATTAACCATCACTCTGAGACAAAGATGGCTGCACCCATAGCCACAAGGTGGCAGCGCCCAGTCCCCTCACCTCAACCGTATCAACTGCCGCCTGGCCATTTGCGTTCATCAGCCGCCCAGTGCGAAGCGTCCGTCCCTGGACCGGGCCTGGGGCGGGTGCTTTGTGCCAGGTGTGTCTGGTCCTCGGCAGGGCCCCAGGGGGGCCATGTGTGATCATCGGCCGCCCACGCTTCATGCCATGTGTGTCCAGTCAGCAGCGGAGCCCCTGCCGGGCTATGTGTGCTCACCAGCCTCCCCCCCCCCCCAGTGCACGAATTTTATGCACCGGGCCCCTAGTCTATATATATAAAAGGCTAAGTGACTGACTGCACACCCATCTAACCATCTGACCGACTGACGGTCCAGTACATATGAGGCACACTGGCAATTAAAAAATAAACATTGACTCACACATGTGTGATGCATATAAAGCTCTCACTGATGCCAATCATATGCATGTGTTTCAATCTGTCATTGTTGATCATGAATTGGGTTGTTTTTGTTGACATTCTGAAGCTGAAAGAAAGCAGTGACATCAACAGAATATGTCTGAAGACCAAGTACTGGCACAATGTACCTCTGAAGCTGAAAGAAGCCAGCGTCATTGACAGAATGTATCTGAAGATCACCGACTGGCACAGCGTACCATTTGGGTGATAATTCCATCACTTCAATGGATGATGCTGAGAAGGAAAATTTTCCCACCAGGTTTCTTAATAGTATTACTCCTGCAGGAATGCCGAGTCATAAATTAACATTGAAAGTAGGTGTAATCATTATGCTACTGAGAAATCTTAATAGTAAATGGGGTCTTTGTAATGGTACTAGATGTATTATCAAAAGATTGTGACCTAACATAATCGAAGCTGAAGTATTAACAGGATCTGTGGAAGGAAAGGTTGTTCTGATTCCAAGAATTGATTTGTCCCCGTCTGACACTGGCCTCTTATTTAAATGAATTCTAAGACAGTTTCCCATGATGCTAGCATTTACAATGACTATTAATAAATCACAAGGACAAACTCTAGACAGACTAGGAATATTCCTACCTGACCCTGTTTTCAGACATGGTCAGTTTTATGTTGCTTTCTCTTGAGTTCAAAGAGTGTGTGATGTTAAAGTTAAAGTTGTAAATACTTCATCATAAGGGAAATTAGTCAAGTACTCTGAAAATGTTTTTACTCTTAATGTGGCATACAGGTAGATATTAGAATAAGTTTAATCGATTTATCATTGTTTTTATCAATGTTGTTTTTATATTATGTTTTTGTTTTTATATCATGTCTTTGTTGTTATATCATGTTGTTGTTGTTTATTAATCTATTTTTATATTATTTCAATATACATTTTTACTAATTCTCTTTAATCACTGACATTTCTATTATATAGAAAGGGCAAATAACAATATTAAAATATTTCTTCTAATTAATGTCCTTTCAATGTGCAGGAATCCATGCACTGAGCCACTAGTTTACTGTAATTTGTTTGACATGTGCTGATACTGTGATAGTATAATAATATATGCTTTAATAGATGATTTGGTGGTGTCTTATTTCCTACTAGGGGCCCGGTGCACAAAAATTTGTGCACTCGGGGTGGAGGGAGTCCCTCAGCCCGGCCT
>PVJC01026487.1:0-23968 GCA_004026665.1 Murina feae
GTCACCTCCTGTCCCCATCTACCATCTCAATACACCCCCCTGGTTGCCAGTCTCTGAGACAGCCCTCCAAGATCCCCTCTCCTTGACAGTGGGCTAACCCTAACGAGTGACCTCTAACAAACAGGGTATGGCAAAAGTGATGGAATGTATCTTCTGAGACATGGCTTCTGTCTTGTATGGCCTCTCTCACCCTCTGGTTCACTTGCTGTAAGCAAAGCCAGCTGCCATATTGTGAGGTGCCCCATGGAGAGGTCCACATGGCCTGCCTGCCTGAGACTGGTCATTGTCACTAATAGAGAAATGTGCCTGAAGGCTGGTCAACCTTAATTTCTCTGAATGGTCCAAGCTATTCACTCATTGTTTAGATGGAGACATTAATAGTTAAAGCACCCCTCCACCTGTTACTGATATGTAAATTCTTGTTTGTCTCTTTGTTGTTGGAATTTCCTGCCCTAAGGATATAGTTGTTTTCCCATTGCCTTAATAAAAGCTTTGAGCAAGGCCAGAGTAATGGGCAATCTCACCCACTAGAGGTAGGCTCCACCCCTGGTCCCCATTATTCCAAATTAATTCCTTCTAGTCTCTCTCTTCATTTTGTGTGCGGCCTTCTCCAGAACTCGAACCCTGAACAGGAACCCTGAACCACTCGGGACGTGTAAGGGGCTCCCACAGAGGCCCCCACCCAAGAGCCAGTGTGAAACTGAGTCCTCATCAAACAGTCCAGGAAAAACTGAAACCGACCACATGAGGGAGCTTGGAAGTAGGGCCTCCCTCAGCTGAGCCATGAGTGCAGCACCACGGGTGCAGCCAGTGAGGCAGAGGCACCAGCCAAGCTGAACCCACCACCAGACCACAGCCACAGAGATAATATGCAGTAATTGTTTTAACTTGCTAGATTCCCAGATCATTTGTTATGCTTAAATAGATAACTAATGCAATCCCATCCATCATGTCTTCTCTGGCTTCTCCCTCAGCAGCTCCCAGTATCCCAACTCCTGCCCAGCATCCTTTGTTGGTGCCTCTTAACTGTTAGGGTTTCCCAGGTCCCCTTCTTCTCTCCTCTCTGCACTCACTGTCTTGGTTATCCAACCACTCCTAAGGCTGGCTGGAGCCCAAACTCCTTCTGGAGCCCCGCCCATGAATGAATGTCAAATGGCATCCTGGATAGCTGCACTCAGGATCCATGTTCTGCGCAGCGACAAACAAACTCATCCTCTTTCCTCCAAACTGACTTGTCTTCCTCCTGCACTCTATGTCTCAGAGATGGTGCCATCCTCCTCCTAGCCACCGAAACCAGAATCCTGGTGTCATCCTGGATGCCTCCCTTTGCTGTCCTTAACCCCTAAGACTGATAGACTCCATCTCCTAAATATTCCTTGAATATTTTTAGTCTTCATATTTTAGTCTTCATTTTTAGTCTCTCCTGCCCCATATCCTGGGTCCTATCCAGAGGTTCTGGTTCACTGCACTGCAGTACCAAGAGGGCTCAGATCCATCCTTAGCCTGAGCTGCCTGTAACCGGAGGAAAAACCCACAGCAACCGCCTCCAACCTGGTTCAATCCACTTCCACCCAGAGGAAGCCTGAGGGATTCTCCTAAAACCCACAGTACTCGTCTAACCTGCTCAAAACCCTCCTGTGGCACTGCCCTCAGGATAAAGTGCCACCTCCGTACAATGACTCGGGAGACCTTCCCGACCTTGGCTCTCCAAGCTCAAGTCTTGCCCTTTTCTGGGCATCACAAAGCTGTGCAACCTCAACTACGGGATTGCTTGCAGATACTGCGCCATCCATGCAGGCTACATCCTTACCACAGTCGTTCTTTGACCGGGAACAGCCCTGGACTTTGCTCCCCTCAGTAAGGATAACTCCTACAGTAACATCAGAAGTGGCCGCCTGCCCAGCTGGTGTGGTTCAGTGCTTGAGCATCAACCCACGAACCAAGAGGTCGCTGGTTCCATTCCAGTGAGGGCACATCCTGGGGTTGAGAGCTCCATCCCCAGCAGAGGGAGTGCAGGAGGCAGCCCACCAATGATTCCCTCTCATCATTGACCTCTCTCTCTCTCTCTCTCCCCCCTTCCTCTCTCTAAAATCAATAACAACATACACACACATAAAGTGGCTTCCTACCATTCCGGGAGTTTAGGTGCTTTGAAGTGTTCAGAGTTTTTGGAGAAGCTGAAACTGAAGCTGAAACGGATTTTCCACTCAGAAGACAGTTAAGACCTCAACAAACAAAGCTCTGAACTTCAGTTGCCTCATCTGAACGGTTTGGTCACGCAGCCAGCAGTTGGGGCGGGTCCCCATTGCCCGCACCCGCAACTGCAGCTTCCAAACTGCTGCTCAGGGCAGTGCGAGAACCGGCCACGCACGGCCACGCCCGTGGGCGGGGCCTCCGGGCGTCGTGGGCGGGGCCTCTGGACGCCCCCTGCGCGCCCGCTAGTTGCAAATGACGCCGACGTCATGACGTCATGTTTCCTCAGACGCCTCCCGGGGTGGCGGGTCACGTGAACCACTTTCCGCGGGAAAACTGTTTGCTGGCGGAGCGGACAGGAGCGCGGCGAAAAGATGGCGGTGAGCGGGCGGGCGCGGGGCTTGCGGGCGGTCCTGGGGCTTGCGGGCGGTCCTCGCGGCTCACAAGTCAGTACTCCCTGGGGCGCGGGCCGTGGGGGGCGCGCGCCAGCAGCTGGGACAACGCTCGGGGGTGCGGCGCTGCGCACTTCTAGTCCTTGCCCTGCCCATGGCCCCCACCCCCCGCCGCCGCCGGGGGTCGGTCCTGCGGATGAGGTTGGGCCCCTGGGCTCGGGTTTGGAGCTGGTTTTCCTGGGGGTTTGCAAAGCCAGCGGGCCCGCACCGCCCGAGTCCCGGTGATGCTGCCTCCCGTTCCCCCTTGGGAGCGTTGGGCTCGCCGAGCGGAGCGCCGCCTGCCAGACCGCTGTCACCTACCTGTTCACCCCGCACATGCTTGCTGGGCACCCCTCTCCGTGCCTGGCAGCGGGGAGTAACAAGACAGATAAGGTCCCGCAACTTCGTGCCCTTCTTATTCTTATTGTAATATTTTTTGTCTCTGTTTTGTTTATTGTTTGACCCTTCCACTAGTCTGCGAGCATCAAGACCTCTTACGTGTTGTTTTGTTTTGTTTTAAATATATTTTATTGATTTTTTTACAGAGAGGAAGGGAGAGGGATAGAGAGAAACATCGATCAGCTGCCTCCTGCACACCCACCCGGTGGGGATGTGCCACCAACCAAGGTACATGCCCTTGACCGGAATCGAACCTGGGACCCTTGAGTCCGCAGGCTGCAGCTCTATCCACTGAGCCAAAGCAGTTAGGGCTGTTTTGTTTTTAATAAATCTTTATTGTTGAACGTATTACAAATGTCCCCTTTTATCCCCACATTGATCCCCTCCAGCCAGCACCCGCCCCATGCCCGGTCTTCACCCGACTGTCTGTGTCCATGGAAGACCTCTCATATTTTGGTTGCTCTTGTATCGCAGTGCCTGGCACAATGTGGGTGCTCAAATGGGTGGGAATGCTGGCTTATGGGGAGGAATAGACGATAAACAGGGACAAATGAGGTATCCTCAGTGACTTGTCATGGAGAAAACACTGTTGTGAGTGGCCCGGTGTTGGAGGAAGTGGTATTTGAGCTGGTTCCGGTGCGTTAAGCCAATTGGTTCAGCTCAGGAGAGCATTCCATGTAAAGGAAGCAGCAAGTGCAGTCTTGAGGCTGGAAGGGATTTGGTGTGGAGGACAGGATAACTGTAAGGAGACCACCTTATTGAAAGCTAAGTCCTGCCCTGGCGGGTTTGGCTCAGTGGATAGAGCGTCGGCCTGCAGACTCAAGGGTTCCGGGTTCGATCCCGGTCAAGGGCATGTACCTTGGTTGCGGGCACATCCCTGGTGGGGAGTGTGGGGGGGGAGGCAGCTGATCGATGTCAATGTTTCTGGCTCTCTGTCCCTCTCTCTTGCTCTCTGTAAAAAAATAAATAAAACTAATAATAATAAAAAAAAGAAAGCTAAGTCCTCATCTTCTTGGTCTTCCCTTGCAGGAATCATCTGAATCCTTCACCATGGCCTCCAGCCCGGCCCGCCGACGGCAAAGCAACGATCCTCTCACCTCCAGCCCCGGGCGGAGCTCCCGGCGCACAGATGCCCTGACTTCCAGCCCTGGTCGTGACCTTCCTCCCTTTGAGGATGAGTCTGAGGGGCTGTTAGGTACAGAGGCACCCCTAGAGGAAGAAGAAGAGGATGGAGAGGAACTTATTGGAGATGGCATGGAGAGGTACTTTCATTCAAGGCCCTGCTCTCAACAAATAGTTGTGCAGAGTACGCATTGTGTGTCAGTGACCTTGCTTTGGGTGCTGGGAAAGCAGACGTATCAGAGCATCTCACTTTTGAGAGCATGTTGGTTCAGGGTTGGGGGGGGAGACACACAGCTTCTCGGGGCCACAATGTAGGTCTTTGTAACTTGCTGTATCTAAGACTGCACCTAAGGCCAGGATAAGCCCCAGTTCCATGAGATGTAAGGCGTCTCTAACCCGGAGGACCGCACCAGGGATGTCAACTGAGAAGGACTGGAAGCAGGCAGCAGAGTGTTTTCCTGCAACTTCAGAGAAACAGGCTAGGGGGTGGGGGTGCGGGTGCTGATTAATCAAGATTTAGATTCGATTCAGCAAACATTTATTGTGCCTCATCTGCACCAGGCCCTGTGTTACATACCTTCACACTTATTAGTAAACATATAAACATGTATTAAAGGTTGTTGAGGCTTAATGCTAACACAGTGGAGTAAGCTTTGCAAGAAAGCAGGCTTAGCTTTCTACTGCCTTATCCCATACTTACAACTGGGACTTGGTAGGTACATTGGTAGTAGAATTATGTGACTACCCAGGAGCCTCATGAACAGTCTCCTCCTGAGACTTGGAGTTCCGGAATTGGTGTGTGCGAGAGGCTGTACAGGACACCAGCTCCGCACTCCGCAGTCCACAGGGAATGCTTTGTGAGCCATCCACAGACTGCCAAGGGCACTGTGAGCCATTCAGATCTTTGCTGTAAGTGCTGTCATCCCAGACAATCAGGCTGGGTGTGCAGTACATGCCAGACTGGAAGGAATGAGGAGTCTGGGACCAGTCAACCCTGGAGAAGTCCCCGTGTGCTGTGGAGTTGTTCAGGCCGTGCGCCCCTCCCTCATCCTCTACCCTCTGCTCCCACCTCCTTCCTTTCAGAGAACGAGAGGCCTTTTGCAGGGGCCTCTGGATAGAAGTATGAGGGCTAGCTGGGCCCAATTACATTGTGTTCTTACGGCTTTTTAATAAGCATGTTTACTGAGCTATAATTTGTATATATTAAATTTACCTGTTGTAAGACTACAGTCCAGTGCTTTTTTGTCAATTTCCTGTCTCTGCTTCTGTTTCTAACATCAGCAGTATAGGATTACTTGGTCTGAAAATGTAGTTTGACAGAGTAAAAAAGAAGAAAACCCCAAATAGTAGCAGTTGCCCTAATCACTTACTGACAAAAGGGAAAAAAGTCAAGAGCGTTATCTTGGGAAGGCAGTGTGGCATGGGGAACAAACTTCGCAATTTGTAGTTGGATTGTTGTTTTTTTTACATTTTATTGATTTTTCATAGAGAGGAAGGGAGAGGGATAGAGAGTTAGAAACATTGATGAGAGAGAAACATTGATCAGCCACCTCCTGCGCACCACACCCCCTGTTGGGGATGTGCCCGCAACCAAGGTACAGGCCCTTGACCGGAATCGAACCTGGGACCCTTCAGTCTGCAGGTCAACGCTCTGTCCACTGAGCCAAACCAGTTAGGGCTGGATTGTTTTTTGACACCCAATGCTGCTTAGCAGCTATTGGCAAAAGTCATATTCCCTAATGCTATTTCCGCATATTTTGGATGGAACAGTGATGTCTACTTCCCAGAATTGCAGGGAGAGCAGGTCTTTGCTCTTTAGAGGTTCCTTGTTAAGGCATCATTCCCCTTCAGGTCGCTGCTAGATGACAGTGTGGGAAATGAGCCCTTGACGGTCTTGGAGAAGCTGAGAGGCTTAGCCACTGGGCAGGCATATGAGAGAGGCTGATTTGGCTGATGTCAATGGAAGACCTTCCCAGGACTTAAAGGGTTTGAGGCCGCATTGTCTGAGAGGGAAATCACAGCCCATGCGGGGACTGGGGTTGACTCTGAAAGGCCTTTTTAATGTGCTCGGTGGCATGAAGTACATTCACATTGTTGTGTGACCATCACCACCATCTCTAGAAATTTTCATACCAAGCTGGATCGTACATTATATGTGACTGGCTTATTTCACGAAGCATAATGTTCTCAAGGTTCATCCATATTGCAGTGTGCATCAGACTTGCCTTCCTTTTGGAAACTGAAGAGGGTTTCATTGCATGGATAGGCCACACTTGGTTTGTCCATTGGAAATCCTTTGACCCCTCTGTGTTCCTGGCCTGGAAACTTCAGTCCCGGGCCCGGTTGCTGAGTGATGTTTTGGTGTTTCTGTTTTCTGGCGTTGTTTTTTTATATACGTTTATACTAACAGGGTCCATTTGGGGGGGTCTCAGGGACTACCGTGCCATCCCGGAGCTGGACACCTACGAGGCTGACGGACTGGCCTTGGATGATGAGGATATAGAGGAGCTGACAGCCAGTCAGAGGGAGGCGGCGGAGCGGGCTATGCGGCAGCGCGATCGTGAGGCTGGCCGGGGCCTGGGCCGCATGCGCCGTGGGCTCTTGTATGGTAGGTTGAGATGTCTACAGCCCCAAGGAGACTAGTCCTGCTTTCAGAGCCTCTGGGAGCTGGGAAGGAGTGCTTGGGAAGACTTCACTCCAGGATGTCCCTTCTGTCCCCAGACAGCGACGAAGAGGATGAGGATCGCCCCACCCGGAAACGCCGCCATGTGGAGCGGGCCACAGAAGACGGCGAGGAGGACGAGATGATCGAGAGCATCGAGAACCTAGAGGACCTTAAGGGCCACTCTGTGCGCGAGTGGGTGAGCATGGCCGGGCCCCGGCTGGAGATCCACCACCGCTTCAAGAATTTCCTGCGCACCCATGTGGACAGCCATGGCCACAACGTCTTCAAGGAGCGCATCAGCGACATGTGCAAAGGTTTGGCTTCTGTACTTGCAGAACTCTCCTGCAGGAAATTACCACTTTGGCCCAGTGACAGCGTGTTAAATGGAGACATGGAGCGTAGGGAACATTAAATAACTTTCCCGTTGCTGGTCAGGAGCTAGGCCTGGTGCCCCCAATGTCCATCTTTCAGGCAAATACGAAAAGTATTGTGAGTCTGCACTAGGACAGTCGGCTGTCCAAGGAGCACATCTGTACACTGAAGTGTATTTTAACATGTTTAAAATTTGGCACGTTTGCCTCAGCCAGGTGGCTCGGTTGGAGAGTTGTCCAGGACACCAAAAAGGTTGCCTGTTTGATTCCTGGTCAGGGCACATACCTGGTTTGCAGGTTTGATCCCTTGTTGGGGCCCATACGAGAGGCAACCGATGAATGTTTCTCTCTCACATCAGTGTTTCTCTCTCTCTCCTCGACTCCTCTCTCAAATCAATGAACATACCCTCAGGTGAGAATTTAAAAAAAAAAAGGCAGGTTTATGTAAAAACCTGGATTACCACTTTGATTAGAAAGTAGTGGCATATTTATTTGGGACAGGAATTATTTTAAAAGGAGGCATGCAATTCTTTGTTTCCTGCTGTCCCTTCCATTTCCTGTGTCTTACATTTGACACAGTTTATTCTTTGGTTTCCTTCCTGGTCCATATAGGCATTTCAAGTTGCAGCCCTGCTATATTAGCTATTCTGTGTGTATTATTTTACTTAATTCTCCCAGCGACTTCCTCATTTTACAGATGGAGAAGTTGAGACTCAGGATGTGTCACTGAATCTAAGTCACATAGTTAGAGCAAGGTGGACTTAGAAGTGAGAGCTGGGCTTTCTCTCCTCGCATGGTGAGACAGAAGTTGCCTCCTCTGGCTTGATACTCAGTTTTATTCCCCTCTCTAGAGAACCGTGAGAGCCTGGTGGTGAACTATGAGGACCTGGCAGCCAGGGAGCATGTCCTGGCATACTTCCTGCCAGAGGCACCAGCAGAGCTGCTACAGATCTTCGATGAGGCTGCTCTGGAGGTCGTGCTGGCCATGTACCCCAAGTATGACCGTATCACCAGCCACATCCATGTGCGCATCTCCCACCTGCCTCTGGTGGAGGAACTGCGCTCGCTGAGGTGAGCTGAGAACAGGGCAGAGGCCAAGGGTCTGGTTCTTGGCACCCTACGGCTCAGGCATCATTCGAGAGAACTTTTCAGGGTGGTGGTGTGGACGGATGGCTGCAGCCAAGGAGAGGCCTCAGCCACGAGTTTGGCTTGCGTAGAGTAGGGTACGATGGATCTGGTAGTGCCAGGCCCGATTTTCAGGATCTGATGATGGAGTACTCGCACATGCTGGCCTCAGCTCTCCAGAGGGTGCAGGTCAAGCATCGGGGCTCCAGGCCTCTGAGGTGCCCTCTCATCTCCACAGGCAGCTGCACCTGAACCAGCTGATCCGTACCAGCGGGGTGGTGACCAGCTGCACAGGTGTCCTGCCCCAGCTCAGCATGGTCAAATACAACTGCAACAAGTGTAGCTTCGTGCTGGGGCCTTTCGCTCAGTCCCAGAACCAGGAGGTGAAGCCCGGCTCCTGTCCTGAGTGCCAGTCAGCTGGCCCCTTTGAGGTCAACATGGAAGAGGTGAGCAAGCACGCAGCACTGGCTGCTGTCTGTCCCTGGTACGAAGGGCCTGCCTGACATTTTAGGCAGTTTGGGAACCAGCATGGGCAGCAGAGGGAAGCAAGAAGGTATTGGGTATTAGCCACACTGTAGGCAAAGCACATCTGTCTGGCCAGCCTGTTTAGTTTTGCCCATAAGATGTTTTCAAAAATTCAAGCCAATATTTAAAAATTGATTGGTTCTGTTTAAAGCGTCAAAGTTGACGGCTGCTTATGAAAAAATGGGAAGATCTGGCTAAACTGGACCCGGTGTTTGCCCAGCTGCTTCCCAGCCCATCACCCCCACGGAATCCTGCAGTCCCATGGACACTGCCTCTCAGTGTCCTTGGTACCTGCCTCTCTGCGTCTTTGGTTGGGGGCTCTTGGATAGGAACCATCTTAGACACTATATTCAAGAGACACTGCTCAAAGCCTCTGGGCCTTACGGCTCTGGGCACGTTATATACGCCTTTGCGGTTGAACAGCTTCATCTCTGAAGTCATGGCACCTGCAGTGGAGGCACAGATCTCCTCGTGCCTTCTGCCCGGCGTGTTGGCTTGCTCACCACAGCTGCCTGCCAGAAAATGCCGGGAAGTTGTGCTTGTGACAGCCCACAGCCACAAACTGACCTGTTTAAAAGTTCATGTCTTGCCTGGTGAGAGACATCTGCACGTGGACTGCACCTGAGCCTACGCCTCTGCCCAGGCTTCCCTGCCCCGTTTACCTTTTCTCCTTTATGGATTCCACCTTCACAAAATTCTCGGCGTAGGAGCAGAGCGTGAGGTTCCACTCCTAGGGAACTAAGACAGTAACTAGTAGAGGATTAATAATTGTAGCTGGAGTATTTTCCAGGTGCCTGGTGAAACGTGTCCTCCTCATGCCATCTAAGGCAGGTACTGTTTGCCAATGAAGAAATTGGCCAGGGTCACGCAGCCAGGAAGTGACTCAAAAGGTTAGAAGTCAGACATTTTGACTCAGCATCTCTATAAACTGCTGTATTACGTGGTCAAGGTCAGGTGACATCATTCAGTGCTTGAAGAAGTGTGTAGTGTGCTCCATAGGGACAGACCCCATGACTGTTTGTCCCTTGCAGACCATCTATCAGAACTACCAGCGCATCCGCATTCAAGAGAGTCCCGGCAAAGTGGCGGCCGGCCGGCTGCCCCGCTCCAAGGATGCTATTCTCCTCGCCGATCTGGTGGACAGCTGCAAGCCAGGAGACGAGATAGTATGTGGCCAGGAGTGGACTGGGAGGGAACTGAGTTGCTAAGGAGATTTGTGGCGGGCTGAGGGAGGGTTTGATGGCAGATGGGAGGAGTGGGCTGAGTTCTTGAGTGACCCTTGTCCTGGACTGGTTATCTGGAATATTGGGTTGAAGCCTAGTTGTGCTTTGGTGTTGAGTTTCTCATCTTGATGTCTGTAGCATGGAGGACTTAAAAGGGGAGAAGCAGTTGGATGAAGCTAGGTGTGGAGATAGGCCCAGCTTTTACTATGACCTGGGCCTGGCTCCCCTGACCATATGGTCTGCCTTTTCCCAGGAGCTGACTGGCATCTACCACAACAACTATGACGGCTCTCTCAACACTGCCAATGGCTTCCCCGTTTTTGCCACGGTCATTTTAGCCAACCACATAGCCAAGAAGGACAACAAGGTTGCCGTGGGGGAACTGACTGACGAAGATGTGAAGATGATCATTAGTCTCTCCAAGGACCAGCAGATCGGGGAAAAGGCAAGTTGAAGTCTTGCAGGGCTACTGTGCTCTGCAAGGAACCCAGGGGCTCAGTGGGGGTGTTGTGGGTGCACAGGGCTCACTGCCCTAGCCTTGGCTGCTACTCCAGGCTGCCTGATACCTCAGTCTTTCTTTATTTCCAGGTATTAGAAACTGGAGTTCCCTTATTTTACTGCCAGTGGCAGCTCAGTAAACTTGCTTTGATGGGAGTCCCACACTCCAGGGGGAGAGCATAAATGTTGGTGAGATTGGCCTGAGCCTGTGTCCCCACCCAGTTAGAACAGGGTTGTAATGATTCACCAGATCATGTGGAGCCCATGTGAAATTGAAATGGAAGCAGAGCAATAGCAATAACTTGTCTCGGGTAGGTGTCCCCTGGAGTCAGACGCCTACCCATAGTCTTCCCCAGGAGGAGCGTTACCGCAGTATGGTTTTGGTTTTTTTATGTAGACATTTTCACTGACGGTTGGGATGAAGGGATTGACATTGTAGACTCAACAAATAGAATGTTAAATTTCTGTCCACACAAGTCCCCTTCCATTTTACCTGCTTAGGTGTCACCAGCTGCCAAGTTATAAGTGTTCTCAGGCTCAGGATTCTCTTCATTTTTTTCCTTGTTTCCTCTCTGCTTCTCTCCATTTCCTATTCAGTTTTTAATGCCAAACTATTTGGCTGTCTCTTTGGTCTCTGCTTTTCTGCTCCTAAAGAGCCTCAGTTGAGGTGAATCAGTTCCGGTCCTAGTGACTTATTTAGTGAATGGGATCCCTCTCTTTATAGTCTGTAAATTCCCTGAGGGCAAGGCCAGATCTGATGGCTCACCTCTGCCTGGACCACCTTTCTTAGTCTGCCGAGATTTGGGATATCCACAGGGGGTCGCAGATATTCATCAGCCTCAGGACAGGAACTTCAGTTCTGCCCAACATCCTCAGTCCTGGAACACCTTCTAGGGTCATGTTCTGGGATCTCGGTGGGAAGTCAGACATGGTCCTTGCCCTCCCTCATGGGGCTCATATTTTGTCAGGATTTGAATTTTGGCGTAATCCTTAGTATGATCAGATGAACTGCTCCCATCTAAATGAGATGATGGTAGTATCTATTTGCAGAGTTGTTACAAAGATTAAACATGAACACGTGATGTGCTGGCTGTGGACTACTCAGCAGCTAGCTGTTACTAATACAGGTTGTTAAAAAAGTTGAACTATACAAAAACTGGGTGGAGGTGCCAGCATGGTGTGTGGAAAGCATAAAGGACCAGTAGGAAGGTAAACATAGCCTTGGGCCTGGCACCTCAGTCGGGCCCTCTCATTGTCTCTTTTCACAGCAGCCATGCAGGTGGGTATTCTGAAGGGTGATGGGGCAGTGCACACAGAGAATTAAGAGCATGAGCTTGAGGTTAAGTGAAATAACTCATGGGAAGCACTGTGATTATTCCTGTCGGGTCTGGGTTTGAATTTATCCTTCTTATTGGCTTAAGTTGGCCTGTTACTTTCCAAGAGTAACTGGGTCAGCCACAGGACACAGTGGGCAGTGTAGGCAATAACACGGTTGCCCCTTCCCCTACTGTCCCAAAGGGAGGCAGGGGGTATCCGCTTGGGAACCTGCCATACACAGCAAGCAGGATGCAGGCTACTCATGGTCCTGGAGGGAGACACGAGTTCATGCTGCAAGGCTGCCCACTACAAAAACAGCTCTGAGTAGCGATCTGGATCAAGAGTTAGGACTGATGGCACACAGTGTGGGGGAGGATAGGAAATCTGAGACAGAGTATCTTCCAATATCCCCAGTGCAGATGAGAGTTTAATAAATAAATTGTTATTTGTATCCAGTACTGAGCGTCTGCTTGGCACTGTTTAGGTAATTTCTATAATCTAGATGTGTCTATGTCCATTTTATTGTTGAATAAACTAGGCCCAAGGGTTAAATAAGTCACCTACATAACATAGCTAATGGCAGAGCCAGGATTTCTACCCAGGCAGTCTGGCTTCAGAGACTACCAATGACTGCACTCTGCTCCCTCCATACGGTAGCCAGAGTTTCAGAGGATGCATGTATACTTGGTAATTGTAAGTTCTGTGGGGTACCCTAGCACAGATCCTGATCTATATTTTAAAACTTTATTACAGAAGTTTTCAGATGTGTATATGGAATGGTATAGTGAACCCTTACACATCCCTCACTCAGCTTCACCAGTTGTCTAGTCTGGACAAGCTTGTTTTCTCTGTACTTGCACTCAAATATTTCCAAGGAAATGCCAGCATTTTATCTGTAACTATATTAGCATGTGTCTCTAAAAGACTCTACTAAAACCTAATCACAATACCATCATCACACTTAAAAATAATTAGCAATTCCCTTCTGTCAGTTATTTGGTTGGTGTTGGCATTTCCATGATTGTAAAGTTGTAGGTTTTAATGTCGTTGAGTTTTCTGTGCTGTGATTATTGCAGGCTCCTACTCCAGACCTGGAATCAGCTATTTCACCAAACAGCCCTGTGGGAAATATTCTTTCCTTTCAATGGGAAACAGTATTTGGAGACGTCTGCCTCTAGATGCACTAGGCCTGGACCACTGTGAGCCACTGATGCTAACAGTGCTAACAGCCTCTGTTTGGACTGGGTATTGCAGTAAATTTTAGAGTCCAAGAAAGAACCTAAAAAGGTGCAGTGTTGTGGAAACAGACCTCTACTCCTAACTAGTAGAATCTCCTAACTAGTAGGCAGGAGGCCTTTCTGGCGCCAGCACCCCTGGTACCAGCAGACCCTGTTTCCAGAAGGTTCTACTGTCACACTGTCCTGGCTCTGGTGGAGAGAAGCCATACACGGAATAAATGGCTGACCCCGAGCCTCAGTTCCCAGAGATTGGTTTCCCTCATCTCCGTGCTTTTAGGGAAGCCAGGGGGAGTAAGTCTTCCGCTTGGCTGGTGGCTGAGACCCGACAGCTGGATCCAGCACTGTGGGGGTGGGTCTCCCTCAGCACTTCTAGTGCTGATTTCCCGACAGAGCCTCTCCCAGGGCCTGGTGCTTCTCACGCTGCTCAGTCTAACTTGTGAGGACACAGTGCTTTGCAGAGGGTGGAAAGGTTGAGAGTAGTGGAGGCACAACCATGCCTCAGGTGGAAGCTGCCTCCCATCAGCAGGATGTGTCTCTAATGTCTCTACTTTCATTTTAACATTCAGCAGATTTTGCTCTCTCTCTCTCTCTCTCTCTCTCTCTCAACTCACACACAAATGGAAAATGTTTCAGCAACTCACTGGTTGAAATGACCTGAATTCCTAGTGGCTGCACCTCCCTGATGCTTTGTATTTATATGTTTCAGTACATCATCTGTATGTTGCATTGTGTGCTTATCACCCAACATATAGTGTCCTTCCATCACCATATATTTGACCACCTTCACGTTCTTCAACCTCCTCTTACCTCCCTCCCGCTGGTAACCATCATACTGTTGTCTGTGTCATTGAGTTTGATTATTTTGTTTGTTCATTTGTTGCTTTCTGTTTTATATCCCACATGTGAGTGAAATCTTACCTGACTTATTTTGCTTAGCATGATATTCTTAAGATCCACCCATGTTGTCTCAAATGGCAGTATTTCATCCTTTCTTATGGCTGACTTGTATTCATTCCATTGTATTTATGTACCACATCTTCATTCATTCATTCATCCATTGAAGGACAGTTACACTGTTTCCATGCCAGATCTGGCTTTGTATTATATTTCTCTATCACAGGCTGACCACAGAGCCCATGTGAGGTATCTTCCTGCTTTCAGAATCTGGGTTTTGTCTCCTTTCTGCTCTTGATCTGCAACCTTGGGTAATCTTTTCTAAATTAGGACAACATAAAGGGGTCTGACCCAAGTTCTTTTAAGCATTAAATTCTGTGATTCTCAGAAAGGCCAACCAATAACAAGGCCCATAGTCATAAGGTAGGGCTTAAGGCCAGACATGATGGAATTGACGCAGCTGCAGCGGGTGCTTTGGGGCTGGGGCTTCTCCATCCCCTAAGACGAACAGGGTGGTTATCTGCCCAGACTTGAGAGCAGAGGTCCTATTCCCATGGCTCGCTCCCTTCCTTCTTCAGATCTTTGCCAGTATCGCTCCCTCCATCTACGGGCATGAGGACATCAAGAGAGGCCTGGCGCTGGCTCTATTTGGAGGGGAGCCCAAAAACCCAGGTGAGCAGTCTCTGCGGGGAATTCGGTAGGAGCCAGAGTCTAGATACCAGACAAGGCAGGACTCTATATTTAGAGGTTGCTGAGAGGTGGCTCGGTCACCACAGGAGAACACAGCCCATGGCATGGCATCTTGGGCCTCACAGTGTCCCTAGCTCTACCATTGCCTTCCCTTGTGAGGAGCAAATTCATCTTTGCTTCACTCCTATTTTTAAAACTTTAAAAAAGTTGTTTTAACTTAAAGATACATGAATTTTTACTTATATTACATCTTCTTCTTTAATAGTTAGAAGTTAGAGAAAAGCCAAAGTCACTGTCGACCACCCTCTTTAATCCTAGTTCCCTCCCTGTGGGTCACTCTTCTGGTCTTTGTGGTTTGTGCACTCCCAGACCTTTTTGTGGCTATTCAGAGGTTTAACACACCTACCTAGAAAACACAGGATTTCACACAAAAATGCATGTTTCTCTTTACAGTTTCTGTATATGTGTATAAGTGAGTAAGCATAAAGGATCCATCTTACTTTTTCTCACTGAAGAAACACATCTTTGGTATCTTTTGGTATTAGTGCATACTGAGCAAGTTCATGCTTTTAAATTACTGTATGTAATTTAAATTAAATCTTGGTCCATATTGCATAATGTATTTGGTTATCTTTCTAGTTGGAGAACATTTAAGTTGCTTCCAGTTTTTTACATTTACAAAGAACATATTTATATGCACCTCCTGTGTACCCATTTTTCTCTGTTCGTTGCTCAGTAGTGGCATTGCTGATCCTAGGGTATTGCATCCCTTTCTGGAGAGATTATTCCTTTGCCATTCATAATAGGCTAAGAAATTGGAGATAAGCCCTATACCCTTAACTTCTTTCATCTCCACTCCCTCTCCTCCCATCCTTGCCTGCAGGGGGCAAGCACAAGGTGCGAGGTGACATCAATGTGCTCTTGTGCGGAGATCCTGGCACAGCCAAATCTCAGTTCCTCAAATATGTTGAGAAAGTGTCTAGCCGTGCCATCTTCACCACCGGCCAGGGGGCTTCAGCTGTGGGGCTCACAGCATATGTCCAGCGGCACCCCGTCAGCAGGGAGTGGACCTTAGAAGCTGGAGCCCTGGTTCTTGCTGACCGAGGAGTATGTCTCATCGATGAATTTGACAAGGTGGGTTCTGGACCTTTGGGTGATGGATTGAGGGTACGTTGGCTTAGCCCACAGTGAAGGATAAGTGCTAATGAGGCATATCACGGAGAGTAGTGCATTTGACTCTTACAGATGAATGATCAGGACAGAACCAGCATTCATGAAGCCATGGAACAGCAGAGTATCTCCATCTCGAAGGCTGGCATCGTTACCTCACTACAGGCTCGCTGCACTGTCATCGCTGCTGCCAACCCCATAGGTACACCAGGCACACTAGCTGGCAGGGCTCAGGGCCTGCTAAAGGGGACAAGACCCAGAGAGACCCAGCCTTTGGGAATCAGGAGCCCAAAGCACCCCTCCTTCAGTCCCAGATCCGGGTTAGGAATTATTCAACAAAAGGCGATTCTTTTCTTGTCTGGCCTGCCAGAGCGGGAAGTGATGTGCCTGCGTTTTTGTTGAGCCATGTTCTCAGAACCACTCATGGCCATTCTTAGAACACCTGAGAGGAGAATCTAGGTCATTGTCTAAGTGTGGGTGGAGTGGTTGCTAAACCAAGCCAGCAAGTGCTTAGCCCGCCCCCGCCAACCCCCCCACCCCCCACCCCCGCCTGTCTGGTTGGCTGTTCCTGCAGGAGACAGGTATGCTTTCCATCTTGAAGTGATTTCAGGCTGTTGCTTGGGGAAAGCCTCTTCTGTCTCTTGTCCAGACTGCCTCGGACAGGAGGCACTGAATCTCCACCTTCTCCTAGTTCCTCTGCCAAAGTGCTCTTCCCCTGTGCCACTGAAGCAACTTGGAGTTGGAGAGAACTTTCTATGGCTCGAGAGAATGTGCGGGAACATGAACCCTGATAGCTTCCTTTGTGTTACAGGAGGCCGGTATGACCCCTCACTGACCTTCTCAGAAAACGTGGACCTCACGGAACCTATCATTTCCCGCTTTGACATCCTGTGTGTGGTGCGGGACACAGTGGACCCAGTCCAGGTACACAGCCACCCAGGTTCCATGCAGTAAGTTCTGGGAGCCTCCATGAGGCTTGGGGCCTATGGTGTGCCAGGCATGAGGAAAGGGGGCACCACATGGACCTTGGTGTGTTTTCCACTCTTGTTCTCATATCCAGAAGTCAACTTTGATTTCTGTTTCCTTCACTGGTCCGCTTTCAGCTGTCCACCCAACACAGTCCACAGTCTGCCACCAAGTTCTGTTAGTCCCATTGTCTGAGTTCACTTGCTGCTATTCTTGCTCTCATCGAAGTACTGTGGTGGCCAGTGGTTAGTCTCCTGGCTTTCACTCGTACCCAGTTTAGACCTCCAGATAGAAGCCAGCCTGTCTTTTGAAAGCATAAGTCAGGTCATGCCTTTCCTTCTTAAGAACCTGCTAGCAGCTTTCCCTGTAACTATCAGAGACTCCACCATCCTTGCTGTGGCT
This sequence comes from Murina feae, assembly GCA_004026665.1. Taxonomy (NCBI): domain Eukaryota; kingdom Metazoa; phylum Chordata; class Mammalia; order Chiroptera; family Vespertilionidae; genus Murina; species Murina feae. The sequence goes on from PVJC01026487.1 coordinate 17,230, forward strand.
GCCAGCCTAAGAGGTCTCTGCACTTATCTCTTCTCCTTCCTTTCCTCACTTCATCCACACCTTAAAGATGCCAGAGCTTCCAATTTGCTTTTTCCTTCCAGGAATGCTCTTCTCTGGGACTGTCAGATGACAAGGTATTCTAGCAACCTCACTTGGAGAAGTCTCCTCAGGCCCTCACACATTACTTTACTTCTCTTCTTAGCACATATTACTTTCTGTAATTAACTTAAAAACTCTTTTCTACCCTCCCTGGGAGGTGCACTCCATGAGAGCTCAGTCACATTTGCCAATGGACCCAGGAACCTGGAGCGGCCTAGCACATAGTAGGCTTGGGATATTAGTGTTGAGAGAACATTCTTCTGGAGCATATCAGCTTGTACTTCTTCCAGCCAGCTGACTTCCCCCAGCCAGGCCACGAGACTCTCCCTGCGACCTTCCCTCTTCATCTTGTCTTAGGATGAGATGCTGGCCCGTTTCGTGGTCGGCAGCCACATCAGACACCACCCTAGTAACAAGGAGGAGGAGAGGCTGGGCAGCACCCCAGAACCCACCATGCCCAACACATTCGGCGTGGAGCCTCTGCCGCAGGATGTCCTGAAGAAGTACATCATCTATGCCAAGGAGAAGGTCCACCCGAAGCTCAATCAGATGGACCAGGACAAAGTGGCCAAGATGTACAGCGACCTGAGGAAAGAATCCATGGTGCGGCCCTGGGAGCCGGAGGGCTGGACAGGGTTAGGGGGGCGGGAAGAGGCAGCAGCTTTCTCATCCTTGTACTCAGTTGATCCAAAAAGTGCTAAAGCAGGAGGGCCTTATAAAGGAAGTTAATGCCTGATACCTAAAGTGTTTCACATGGCACTTATGTGTGCATGCATTTGTCTCCGTATAGGGCCAAGGTCTTCTGATGGCCATTGATTAAGTTCCATGTTAACTTTGCATAAATCTCACCCAAATCATTAGGTGTCATCAGGTGCTCTCAACTGGTTTCTGTTCTCTGATAGCAGAATGAGGATTTAAAGGCGGCATGCTAGCATTTGGAATACAGAATTCTTGTAGATTGGTCCTTCTCACACACCTAATCAAGAGCACAACTTTTTTCTTTCTTTCTTTTTAACCTTTTCATCAAGTCTTCTTAGAGCATTCAACTTAGTTTTCATAGAAACAACAGCTTATTTTTCTACGTTGTACATGACAGTAGCAAGGACAGCTGGCCACGAGTGTAACAGACTGGGGTGCATATAAGTGGACGGTTTGGGGCAGAATGTGCAGGCGTGATAGTGGCAGGTCACAGCATAGGCATCCACTGGGCACTACCACACTTCAAGAAGGAATAGGAAGTGAGCTCACCTGCTGGCTCTGTTGAGCACTTCTGCCGTAGGGTGATTAGCTGTGCCCTCTGGGTTTGGGCTTTTGGCATTGTCACTGTTGTTTCCCTGGCCTCTTCGACCTCAGAAGGTCTGATGCCATCCTCCTCTCCAGGCGACGGGCAGCATCCCCATTACAGTGCGACACATCGAGTCCATGATCCGCATGGCAGAGGCCCATGCGCGCATCCACCTGCGGGACTATGTGATAGAGGATGACGTCAACATGGCCATCCGAGTGATGCTGGAGAGCTTCATCGACACGCAGAAGTTCAGTGTCATGCGCAGCATGCGGAAGGTGGGTGTGCACTGAGGTAGGATTCCTTAGGAGCTAAGGGTCAGCTTAGCACAGGAGGGAGGCCACATGGGCATCTCGAGACACTGGCCTGGCACCGGCAGCAGAAGGCCCTGGCTGCTCTTGCTGGTGGTGAAGGAGCATGTGGGAGTGGGATGACCACAGCCTTTAGTTCTGAGTATCCTGGTAGGGAGGGATGGTGATTTTTTTGCTCTTGTCTCATGCAGACCTTTGCCCGCTACCTTTCATTCCGGCGTGATAACAATGAGCTGTTGCTCTTCATACTGAAGCAGTTAGTGGCAGAGCAGGTGACTTACCAACGCAACCGCTTTGGGGCCCAGCAGGACACTATTGAAGTGCCTGAGAAGGACCTGGTGGACAAGGTACGGGCACCGATGGGAGGGGAGGGCAGGGTTGGCTATCTGGGGAGCTGTCAGTCATCTTTGGGGGCAGAAGGTCCTTGCTCTGTCAGTGAGTGGGTGGGCCTTGGATGAAAGCCACTTATTGGGTATTTGTAATGTGCTGAGTACTGTTCCATACGTTTATAATCTTGACAGCAGCCAAAAGAGGTAAGTCCTATTACTGTTATCTCATCCTACAGAGGAGAAATCACAGGGCACTGAGTAGCTCTCCTGAGCCCGCAGGCAGTTGACAGAGCTAAGATGGCAAGCCTGTGTCTAGCTTCAGACCCTGACACCACCAGCCTCTGCCCTGGTTGACTTCCCCTATAATGGAGATGGGAGGCCTGCCCAGCCTGCGGTGAACGGGCCTTAGAAAGCGAACTGAAGTCAAGGCTACGTGGACATGGGCATTCTGTAATCCATTCCCAAGGCTCACTTGACTTTTTCTCCTTTTAGGCCCGCCAGATCAACATCCACAACCTCTCTGCCTTTTATGACAGTGAGCTCTTTCGGATGAACAAGTTCAGCCATGACGTGAAGCAGAAGATAATCCTCCAGCAGTTCTGAGCCTCCATAGCAGCTTCCTCATTCTGGCTGGGAAGTCTTTCCATGCTCACTTCACCCCATGCTTCAAGGATACAAAACCCAACTGCGGGCGGACACAGAGTGTGGTGGGGCCAGATCTGGCAGCTGAACTACCTGGCTTCCCCAGGCTGCTGGGCTTGGGTTGTGGCTGGGAATGTTGCTATTTATTTCTTAGGCTCCTTTTCTGCTTCTCTCACCATCTCAGGTGGGCATGTTTTGCCAATATTGCTTTTTCAACTGCCTAGTAACCCACCATTTATGGGAGGTCTACCTCCACTTCATCCTGGACCGAGTCTAGTGTGTTCAGGATACAGCCTTTTAAATGGCTAAGCATATAAGGGTTTTCTTGGCTTGAGTTCTGTATCCTGGATGCTTTGGCCACTTGGGCTAAAGAACAAGTTCAAGTTATAGGCAGTGTTCTTCTGAACTTCATTCTGCACACCCAGGCTTCTATGAGTGGAGAAATCATGTGGGTAGGAAAATGCCCCAACCCCTCTATCCTCTGTGATGACACAGCTTGGTTTCCTGCAGGAGAAAGGGTCAGAGGGGTTGATATGCTAATGAGGACCACTGCTCATACCACTTAGCCTTGCTATGTTAATCATTTTTCTCCTACCTAATCATTTCCCTGTTTTCTCGTTTGTACATTTAATTTCTGTTTCTGTGGTTTAAGTTTTTAATAAAGTCTAAGTACTTTTATCTGTTGGTCTCAATTCTGTCTTCATATAATAGCCTGTGCTAAAACACAACTGAGCCTAGGTGTTCTCTTTAGTTTGACCAAAACTGTCTCTGGTCAATAGACCAGAGCCTTTATTTTTGTAATCCTCACCCAAGGATATGTTTTTATTGATTTTTAGAGAGAGAAAGAAACACCAGTGTGATAGAGTAACATCAACCAGTTGCCTCCTGACAGAGGATCAAACTTGCAACCTAGGTATGTGCCCTGACCAGGAATTAAACCTGAAACTTCTTGATGCACGGGAAGATGCTCCAACCCACTGAGCCACCTGCCAGCACAGACCCAAGGCTTTGTTCCTGATTAATTGATATGGACCAGAACCTCACTGTCCTGAGAGCTTAATGCTTAAGGGGGTGGTCATGCAAGGGAGAAGGAGACAGGTGAGTCAGGATGCTGAATGAGGCCAGTTTAAATCAGATTTCTGTCTGTTTTCCCCATTCCACTTGCCAATGAATGTTCTTAACTTCTTACTGTCCTGCCTCACCTAGAGAGTGCGAGATGCGCTACCCTCCCTGAACATGGATGTGTTCTTGACCGCCCACCCGGAAGCTCTCCAAAGCCATTTAGTTAGGGCTGTTTTGTAGAGTCTTCATTAGATAGACGTGATAATTAAACCATTGGCCATTAGTGATGAGCTCAACCTCCAAACCCTCTCCTCCCCAGAGGTCAGGGGCTGAGGCTAAAAGCTCCAACCCTCCAAATCACAAGGTTGGTACCCCTGGCAATCAGGCCCCATTCTTAGGGGCTTTCCTAATGTCACCTCCTTAACGTAAACTCAGGTGTGGTTGAAAGGGATTTGTTATGAATAACAAAAGACATCACCATTACTACTCCAGAGCTAGTTCAGGAACCATGATAAAACCCAAATGTTACAGCAAAAGATGATTCTATGGTTCTTATCACCTAGGAAATTACAAGGGTGTTAGGAGTTCTGACAAGGAGCTGAGACAAAAAACAAAATACATATTTCTGATTCATAATATCACATGGACCTAATAAGGCCTCACATCTGATGGTCATAGACAGCTCTTGCAGGTTGTAAGCAGGAAAGGAACACGGTCCAACGTATTTAATAGATGATCCCATTTAGTTATTGTAATTCGTACTGAAGAGAAAAGAGTGGAACACTAGTGTCTAGAGATGGTGGTGGTCTGGACTTGGGGTGGGGAAAGTAGACATAATTTAGATAATTTCTGCAGGTAGATTAGACAAGATTTAGTGATGAATGAGCAGTGGGAGAAAAGAAGAAACTATGGATGATGACCAGTTTCTAGCTTGAGAAACGGATTGAGGTTTAGTAGGGATAACCAGGAGTTTTGTTTTAGACATGTTGGCTAGAAATAACTTTCAGATATTCAAGTAGAAATGTGAACTTTAATTTTCTTTTTTAATATATTTTATTGATTTCTTACAGAGAGGTAGGGAGAGGGATAGAGAGAAACATTGATGAGTGAGAAATATGGATCAGCTACCTCCTGCACACCCCCTACTGGGGATGTGCCCACAACCCAGGTACATGCCCTTTACCAGAATCGAACCTGGGACCCTGCAGTCTGCAGGCCGATGCTCTATCCACTGAGCCAAAGCGGTCAGGGCAGAAATGTGAACTTTAAAGACAGATTTGAGTTCGGATTGCTGAGAAGAAGTTTGGGCATGAGCTGTAATCCACTGACAGCTGTCACAGAGAGAAATGATTGCTGAAGGAATCATTCACTCATGTGAAAGTTCACATGAGTCTCCACCATGTGAACCAGCAAAGGACACTTGGGAATGGGCAGAAGGTGGGAGGAAAAGTAGGGGAGAGGGTGTTTGTAGAAGCCAGAAGGAAAAAATTTAAGATTGAGGTCAATTTGGGCCAATGTAGCTGAAAGATCAGAAAATAACAAACCTGTCCATTGTACTATGTTTCACTGAATGTAAGATGCCACCTATTATAAGAATCACCATTATTTTAAGTGCAACTAAGACAAAAATGCTAACATTTAGAATGATTAGATGTCATCAACCATAAGACATCCCATTGTAGAGATGTTGGAAAATCATTTTAAATGTGCATTTCAAGGTGAAACATGGTATTTGTGGTACTGTGGAGGTTGGTGGTGATTTATGACCAGTTTCATTGCAGTGTGAGTAGAATAAAGGGCAAGTTGAAAAGTAGAAATTGTATATGAAAAAACTCTTGAAAAGTTTGGTTCTGAAGTGAAAGTTTGGTTCTGGCAAGGTACACAGAGCAAGGGAAAGCTTTTTTTTTGGTGTTTACTTTAGAATTGAACAATTAAGTTGTTTATTCATGCAATAAAAGTTTATTAATAGATTAACCTGGAAGATAATTTTGAGTGAAAAAATAAAATGCCAAAGATGTCGTATCAAATATATAAATTTAAAAAATATGGAGGAGAAACAAGATGGCGGCATAGGGTAGACACCGTAAGTGCAGCCGTGAACAACTATTTCAGAAAAACCACGAAAAGAGCACACGGACACCACTCGCACCCACAGGAAGGCTGGCTGAGTGAAAATCCTACAACTAAAGAAGAGTCTGAGACTCAGAGGAGCAGCGGAAGCAAAGTACAGAGGTACGGAGGCGTGCGCACGGAGCTCGGGGAAGGGCTGGCGCCGGGGGACGCGGTTCTTTTCCAAAACGGAGAGAGCCACAAGTCCCCAGTGGCTCTGAACTCCAGATCCAAGCGAGTTTCTGAGGACCCAGACACCCGGAGAAGGGGGACTGACTGGCACCAGGAGGAAACCCAAAGCGGGTTTCTCTCAGCGTTGCTTGCAGCAATTACCGTGGGACACAGAGACCTGGTGTCTCTCAGCGCAGGGCTGAGAAGCGCCATAGCTATTTGCTCCACCCCGCCCTGCAGACTCCCCGAGGCCCCGCCCCTCCCAAGCTGCGTCAGAGGCTTTTGCAGATAAAACACTGAGTAGCCTAGGGCAGAGCCTTAATCAACGCCTCCTTAAAGATACAGGAGCTAGCCTCACCCAGTGGCCAGAGTGGGACTAACCTAAACAAAACAGATCCACAAGGAACACACTCGGGGCAGATGCAGTGAGCATAAAAGCTCCACTGAAACAACTCTTGCCCCATAAGGGTGTCTCCAGCACAGAAGTTCTCCCACTGTAGACACAGCTGACTCTCATAACCAAGTGGCTTAAAGGTTAATCCCTCGCAGTGATTGCCTAAATCAGAAAGGGAAGCAGCCAAAATGCGGAGACGAAACAGGTCACAAATGACAGAAATGGAGGAAAGAAAACGACAGGATATAGAGTTCAAAACCACGGTTATTAGGTTTTTCAAGAAAATGCTAGAGACTGCCGATAAATTTAGTGAGATCCTCAATGAATCTAATGAGAC
>PVJC01026488.1:0-23932 GCA_004026665.1 Murina feae
TTCAGTTTGCATAGGGGGGGAAACGTCATTCTCATGACACTTAATAAAAAGTAAGAGACTTGTGAGTCCTGGGACCAGCTGCCTAGAAACATCTTATGGGGAAAAATTAAAAAGCAGAGGCTGTTGCTTCTCAAGGAACCACAGTCTGTGGTAGCAGAAGATGCTCATCATTAGGTTGCTCCTGCAGGCAGGTCTCCTGCCATATTGAAAAAGACGACTCCATTAGCCTTGACCCTCAGTGCTCAAGTCCTGACAACCTCTGAGACATCAGCCGAGTGTGAGGAGCGGAAGGCAGAGATGATCTGTGTTACCCCTGTCATGCTCCTGAGAGACTTAGTGATTAGCAAATTGATCTTCAGTTAACACAACACAAGGAACAATTGGGCTCTAATTAGTGTGTAATAACTTTTCAGAGATGGTAAGATGTGAAAGCCCAAGAGAAAATTTCCTTGCATTGTAAGTCATTCGTCAATATCTGTGTTCCTGGGGAGATTATTGAGTGAGAGAAATTAATCTTTAATGTACTGAGCTACACTAGCCCACGCATGTTGCCATAGACTTTAATAAAACGGTGATATAGACTTTTTATTATAAAAGTCTGTTACCATAGAATTTTATAATAACACCCACAAAAGTAAACTATATGTGCTGATTTCAGTTTAATATGAGTATGCCTAGGAAAAGGAGCAAATCTTTATGATAGATTTTTAGACAATTTCCACAGACTATTTAGTGAGGCGAAAGGAAGTACAGGTGACCAATCTACTGTCCCAACCGACCCTAGACAGTCACCTGGTGGGGAGAAATCTAATGGAAATGCAGACATCCCCCTTATCTTTATTATTATGCAATGAATCTTAGGTAAACAATGTTTCAACTATCCAGGGAATTATGTGTACTACATACTTGACCCAGACTTACCACAGAGTGCAGAAATTGATAAACCTTTGCTTAAAAACTCAGATTTACATTGCCGCTTAGACCAAATCAAAATCATAACCATAGTACATGGAATCCTTCATAGTAGCATAACTTTACCTTGTGTCTCACCATTTTGAAAACCTGTTATAGCTTATGTGGTAGTCTACTTCTTTATTGTCACACCATAGTTTCCTCACTTCTACATTTTCTTGTGGTTTTGTTTGTTTGTTTTTTTGACTATGTCCTTTTTGCTGTTCTAAGCCAATCACGCCTTTAAGTTCAGATAAATCTCAATTCCATCATGAAACTTTCTCACATGACTTTAACGATTATTACCCTTTCCGTCCTAGTGAGTCTCCAGGGCACGTGCTTTCTGAACCAAGTGCTGCGAAATGTCTTGCTTAGCCTTTGCTTCCAAACGCACAGTATTTCCTCTTGCTTTAGACATAAATCTGTTTGTTGCAAAACTATTGATGCAATGATCAAATATTACATTTTAATTAACTCAGTAATTAACAGAGGTAAAAATTTGCCATCTCCTTATTCTATTCTCCTGGTAGCATAATGCTAAGGTACGTTTATATTACATGCTTAATAAATGGCTGCTGAATTAGACTGAATGTTAAAAAAACACACAGACGTTTTTGATGATTTGTCTTAGCATTTTTACATAATGATGTTACTTTCTCAGCTTTTTCTATGGCATGACTTTATTGACTTGAGAATCCCTAAATGTTTTATTTCTTGTTGGTGAAGAGACTGTAAAACTATTTTTACTCTCAATTCAAATATAGAAATGTATTGATTTAAGAATTATTTTAATTATAAGATCAATAGCTACCATGTTAGTCATGTATTATTTGTTGGAGCTTTAAAAAAATTCCCCATACCCTGTAATATAGATGACTCAATATAATAACAAGTAGGGTTATTAAAAGAAGTCAAGAAACATGTTTATAAATCATATTTAGTAAGTGGCCTGTGTGGAAGCAGGGGGCTTAAGGGAAATCTCTGTACTTTACTCTCAATTTTGTTGTGAACCCAAAGCTGCTATGGAATAATAAAGTTTCATGTTTTTGTTTTTGTTTTAAAGAAGAAATGAGGTGTACTAGACCTTTGATAAGGTTGTGGAAATTGTCCTGTCAGTTATTGTTCATTCTGAGTGACTGGTAAACATTTAGCATCTTTCTTCAAGTTCTTTGCTGCCCACACATATTCTGGAACATGTAGAAACAGCAAAGTCATCCTTTATTGCTCCAGATCACCTTTGCTTAGTCCAATCATACACCAAGGGAAGCAGAATGGGGTATTACATATGATCTTCTTACTATAAATATAATTTAATTACAACATTATGATTAACCTGAAAATTCTAATGACTTCTATTTGAAACCCTTTAAGCAGATAGTGATATATACTCTTACTGTGGAACATCATGAAATTAGCAAATGTGATGATTTTTGATGGCATATCATCTTTTTCTTTCATGCATGGTATGGAACTAAGGAGAACTATTAAAAGTAAGACTAGTTTCAAAGAAGATGAAACTGAAAGAAAACTGATGGGTCTACTCCTGGTGTGTTTCTATAGAAAAATTAAGTTAAATTACAAAATCAGAGCTAAGATAAAGAAGTCTGGTTAGGAAAAATAGTTGTAGAAAGTGACAATTGTGCCTCTCTGTTTTTAAGATAAAAACTGCATCATATACATTCGTTTTACAGTTAATGATTACCTAGGAAATTTTGTTATTAATGTCTGAGAATACAGAAGTCTTCAGTGGGAAAAGGCTGCAAGCACTATTTCACGTACATTTGGAGAAACGCCAGTTTCACATGAGGTGGTTTGAACAGCTCCCTGAGACTCAACCAAGGGGCCTTGCATCTCAAGTGCTGCTTGCTTTGTGGGGATACATGTTCCTGGTCACCACAGCTGGTGGGTAACCACTGAATATTTTTTTGTGATCAGGAAGTAATGTTTTAAATGTTTTATACTTGGTATAATAATTTGCAACAAATGAAAGCATGGCTCCTGAACTTGTAAGCATATATACATAGCCCATGGACAAGGACAACAGTGAAGGCCTGGGGTGGGGATGGGGGGGGAGGCGGGCTATAAGGGGTCAGTGGGAGAAAAAAAAGGGGACATATGTAATACTTTTAACAATAAAATTTAAAATAAACAAAATAGCTCAGCTGACATGGCTCAGTGGTTGAATGTCGACCTATTAACCTGGAGGTCATCGTTTGATTCCTGGTTGAGGGAATATACCTGGGTTGCTGGCACTACCCTCAGTGGAGGTGTGTAGGAGGCAGAGGACCAGTAAAGTATTTAACACCTGAGGTAAAGGGTGATAATGGCTATGTGTAAAAAGTTTTATGAAGAAATTAAAGTTCAAAGGAAAGAGAATAAAAGTACAATCCCTGCATATGTATGTATCTATCTATATTTTCTTACAATTTTTGTGACATTGAAAACAATAACCACAATGGACATATTATGAACTTTTGATATGCTTGTCTTTTTTTTTTGAGATTTTTTATTGATTTTTAGAGAGAGAGGAAGGGCGAGGGAGAGAAACATTGATGATGTGAGCAAAAATCCACTGGCTGCTCCTGCAAGCCCCCTCCCAGGGACTGCGCTCACAACAAGGGCATGTGCCTGGCCACCTTCTGGTGCAGGGGATGATGCCCAACAACTTAGCCACACCGTCTAGGGCTGATATGCTTTTCTTTTGATATGCTCCCTAGCATTATGTTATTTTAGATCTATAAATAATATTCTTTAAATGTGTTTCTGAATAAGTGTACGCAGGTATAAATCAATGTGCTTACAAGTTAGTAAAACCTATAGACAAAGAGAAAAGAGCTAACCGAGTGGTAGGTCTGCGAGCAAATAAAATTGGTCTCTGGTCTGCACAGTGTGTTCTCCGAGGTCAGGCTGTTTGGCTTTGCCTGCGCTCTGCCCAGGTGGTGGGGCTGGCGGGGCCCCTGGAGCGTGAGCTCTCACATATTAAAACACATCAGTTACCGTCTCTTTCCTAATGCCCGGGGGTACTGCTTGGCGGAGAAAAATTGTGAAAGTAATGAGTACTTCTTACTTCTGGAGAGGCTCAATTGTTAATGGTGCTTACGTTACTTTCTACACAGGCTGTTAAAAAACATTGTTTTCTGCCTGATAACCCAACCCGGGCTGTGGTCATTCCTCATTCCCAGACTACTTCCACAGTCTACTTCATCAGCAGAGCACGCTCTCTCAGGCACTCTTTCTCTAGTTAAATTTAAAAAAATAATAATAATCATAAAATAAAAAGGAGAAACAAAAGGCAAAGGAACTTAAAGATCGTCAGTACCTTTGCTCTACACGAATTATCTTTCCTGCTCCCCAGATAGTTGCTCAAAACAGCCAAGTATTAACTCTCCATTTCCCACCCCAGAGGAACTCCCACCTCAGCACATTCCACGAAGAGGTCAAGGAAGGGGAAGCTGAACATGACTGATGTGTCCCACGGTTTCTCCAGCAAGACTCCATAGCAATGTTTATGTCAATTACATGGGAACTGTTTCATTGTCAATTACACTGACTTCTGCGTTTAGGGATGGGTTTCTCAAGACAAAGAAAGTGGCTTATTTCCTTCCCCTTCACCCTTTGGAGTCTATTTGTACGTGTATCAAGGTCCATTATTTACTTGAAAATTCTTGAGAGCACCTGTGCTATCCAGCTTGGATAAAAGCATACCCGTGAACAAAAGCAGACACAGTGACTATGTGCAGGATTCTTATAAAATATTTTTATCTGAGGAGTGAACACAATATGGACTCACACGTTACAGTTCTGGTGGTGCAGTAGGTTATAATCAACCTTTGGATTCATTAGCACAGTCGCTGCCTGCCTACAGCATCTGAAATGTCAAATCAGGAATCCCCAAACGTGTTTAAATTCTATGTACAAGTGTTCGTAAGTGGTCAGATGTTCTGCTTATAGCCCTTATAAACATGAGATCTGCAGATAAAGCAGAGGTTTGGATCTCTTTAATGCATGCACACTGCTCACAAATGGGCTGGGGTATTCACTGGGTAGATCAGATTTTCCCAAGTAGTGTGATGAGACATATGGTAAGAAGCCGACTTCTAAGATCACCCGGCCCCTCTGCTTAGGCCCGTGTAGCCCTGTCTGATATGCCAGGACACCTCACAAGCATTGTCACTTGCTCTGTGTGTCGTGATGTAGAAACGCTTGGGAAACACTGCTACTGTACGATTCCATTTCTCCAAAGTACCAGAGCAAGTCAACAGATTTCCTTTCACAGGACTCGGGCAAGCAGTGTCAAGTCCCTGTCAGCATAGCTAGAACTTCACTGGAAAAGCCTTATCGTGGTTTGCTGTCTAATAATGTGTCACATTTCATTTCACCTTTTGGTAGGTCTCATCTCACCTTTTCTCGTTGACCAGGAAAATGAAACTCTATGCTACAGAGTTAGTCATTCCTCCGTTAGTCCGAGATGCTCTACTAAGTAAATGAGTTCTGTCCTGTACTGTGTGATTAGCAAAGTCTCCAACAGGACAGTATTCCCGCATTTTGTCAACCGAAGACTATAATTTCTTTTCTTTCCCTTTACCCGCTCACCCTCCATACACTAAGCAAGGGTCGTATTTACCTCCTTCTCCAATCCAGCAATTTTCAACTTTTTTCAACTCCCAGCACATATAAACTAATTACTAAAAGTCTGTGGCACAATAAAAATGTATCTTTTTTTTTTGCCAATCTGACAAAAATATGTATAATTTTGATTGATTTAAAAAATTAATAGTAATTACCTACCCTTTTTGCTCCAAACTGATTTTTGAAAAAATCAGATGCCTATATATAAGGATTTCTAATACCTTAATAATTAACCAATCAGATGCAACCTTAAAATGCAACCTGACCAAAAAGATGCAGCTCTATTATATGACCTATATATTTATGGGCCAGGAAAGAGCATTCACACTGATTGGCTGTTGTCATTATTTTGTTTGACAGGGAAAAGAGGTCAGTGACCCTGACTAAATGATCAGGTATTGCATGTTTTAAAAGTACTTGCTATACACAGGTGGCTGCTCTAGTCACAGCACAGAACTGACTCTCGCATCATTAAAGTCTCTTTACTTGAAACAATGCAAGGACTGAGCAAGATTGCTCATCGTCTCCTCTCCACTGAAGAAACCAGCCTAATGGCTACCTTCAAATTATACCTGTGAACAAGTGTGTTGGGAATGTGAGTTATTACATGTTTGAGCTGAATTTCTGTTCTGGACTATTGGTTGAGAATTACTAATAAGTAAGGATGCCCCACTAAAGTGGATAAACATTGACTAGTTATTGATACTATAATATTGACTGAAGGAGTACAAAGATGTAATGTTAACTCATTATTCCTCTCTATTATCAACACACAAACAAAAAGTAAACAGAGCTGAATGTTGGTTTGGTCTTATTACCAAACTAGAGGCCTGGTGCATGAATTCATGCACTGGTGGGGTCCCTTGGCCTGGCCAGTGATCTGGACCCATTGGGGCCATCTCTCTCAGTCCTTATCAGGGCCAATCAGGGCCGATCAGGGCCGGCTGGCCAGGCCGAGGGACTGTGGGAGGCTGGCTGGCCTTGGGAAATTGGCTGTGGGAGTGCATTCATCTCCAGGGAGTAGCTCCTGCCTTGCACATCTGTACTCTGGTGGTCAGTGCACATCATAGCTCTTAGCTGGTCATCTGGTCGTAACACCTTAGGCTTTTATATATATAGATTGTATTAAGGAGGGAAATCTTCAGTACAGGTGACAATTCCTGGTATGACAGGTGTGGCAGTGAGACAGCTAGAGTTGAAAATGTACTTTGAAAATTTTCAGTATTATGTAAAAAGCAATATGTTTTACTTCACACTAGTTGGTTAAATTATTTTACTGCATCAGGATTTTATTGTGTTTCTGGAAAATCAGATTTATAACAAAATCTAAGCTATACTAAAAATTAAACTTTTGTGAGGTACAATGATAGTACATATTATATGTAAATTATGATAATCTGAAATGGTTTATCTATTTTTATTTGTAGAGTCTGGGTCTATCCATGGTGTCTAGGCAATTCGTCTAACTCTTAGATTATGGATTATGGCACACAGCTTTGAATTATCTCTTTACTTTCCTTGTTGGAAAGATTCACACACCCTTTACAGAAATAACCACAATGGTCCTATCATGTGAGGTTTCTGGTTCTGCTGGAGAAACCAAGATCCTAGTTGACATTTAGGATATGTCAGTAAAAGGAAGGTGAGTTAATTATAAGGTCAGGGGGCATGGTGACTCTAGAACAACTACTTTACTAGTACATAATTGCACAAATGAATTTAATTTTTAATCTTCACCCGAGGATTTGAGAGAGAGAGAAAAAGAAACATTGATGAGAGAGAAGCATCAATTGATTGCCTCCAGCATGTGCCCCAACCAGGAATCAAACCCATGACCTTTTGATGTATGGGATGATGCTCCAGCCAACTGACCCTCCTGGCCAGGGCACAAATAGATTTAATTTTAACCAGCAAAAAAGAATATGTTACCTTAATAGCAAGAATTTACATGTGCATTTGTGACAAATTAGATCTTTTCCGTAGTTTTCAAGTCTAATCCTCCCTACCCCCACCCAAAGACTCCAAATTATACCGATTTAAGCTGGGCCATATTTTTATGGGATGGTGGCCTTTAAAGAAATTAAGGCATAAAAACATACATCAGGTCCTTTAATGCTACTGGAAATGGTAACATTTGCCTTTAGTGGATTCTTAGAGAATGTTGCGTAGCTTGTAGCCATATCAGGGCGCATGACAAATGCTCTCACTTGGGTAGTGAATAAGTAATGCCCACTATGAACTTAACAGAATGTGAAATCTGAAATATAAGAGGTACATGTTTTATCTATTATTAAATCATTAATAAATATAAGAGTGTCTGCACAGTGCAATAAAGAAGGGGCTTTACAATTCCCATAGTCTGTTAAAAAATTATTTTCTCTACAGTTTTTTTTCCCCAATCTTGCAAGTTTTTTCATTTCAGACTTAGTGTTTTCTTTTGATACCAAATGCTAGATTCCTAGTGCTTAGAAATTTTAGAATTATACCCATGAAAAGAGTCTCAGAAAATAATAAGGAGATATAGTATAAAAGTTCCTATATCAATATAACTTCAAGAATATTAGGTATTTTCCAGTTTTGCTGGCATATTCTTGTTTTAATGTACACTCTGCTGAGTGTGAGTCAGGTAAGACATCTTCTCACCAGATTGGAAACCATTAATGTGCATACAGAAGAAAAATCTAAAATATGGAAAGAAAGGATATTTAGAAATCATTCTTAAGACATATTACAGACTAAAATAATTTACCTGCCAAATAAGAAAATATATCATGTACTAGAGGCCCGGTGCACAAAAATTTGTGCATTCGGGGGCGGGGGAGAAGGGTGGTCCCTCAGCCCGGCCTGTGCCATCTCGCAATCTGGGACTCCCTGGGAGATGTCCATCTGCTGGCTTAGGCCTGCTCTCTGGGGGATTGGGCCTAAGCTGGCAGTCAGACATCCTTCTGTCAGCCCAGGGGCCCTCAGTGTATGTCCACTTGCCAGTGGGGAGTAGGCCTAAGCAGTCGGACATCCTTAGCGCTGCTGAAGAGGCAGAAGAGGCTTCTACCACCACTGCTGTACTGGCAGCCATCAGCCTGGCTTGTGGCTGAGTAGAGCTTGCCCTGTGGAAGTGCACTGACCACCAGGGGCAGCTCCTGCATTGAGCGTCTTCCCCGTGGTGGTCAGTGTGTATCATAGTGACCAGTTATTCCCAGTGGTTCTGCTGTTAGGGTCAATTTGCATATTACCTTTTTATTATATAGGATGTATCTAATTTCATTAGGTGAAATGCAGATGTTAGAGAAGAATTTGTTTCTTTGATTTGTTAGTGTGCTGTTCTCTAAAAAAAAGTAAAACTTCACAGTGACATTAAGTAATTCTTACACAGTTCTGCATCAATATAATAGTCACTTCTTTATAAAATTGCTTGTTGAGAAAAGCAGGTACTTATTTAAATGAGATTTAGAGCATAAGTAATTTATAGGCATGAAGTATCTGTGAACTAGCAAATTTACAGAGACCATTTCTAGAAAATTACCAGTGACCTAGAGAGGCTCAGTTCTCAAATCAACTAAACTTTGACGCAATTGAGTGAAATTCTTTTTATCTAACAACTGTACAGTGAGCTGCTATGGTTACTGAGAGAGTCTGATTAAGGCAATATTACAGCATATTTTAAAATCACACCATGGGTGATTTCATATGGTTTAGCAGGCACTACTATAGTGTGTAGTGACTCAGGGATACATAAAGATGTAATATGAAAAATATGAAGCAAAGTAGGTACAACAAAGTAAAAAAATTAGATTCACAGTGTATTTACCTGGTAAATTAAATTTCTTTAGCTAACTTAACAGATTTTGATTGATTTTCTGAAGAACTGCAGATAAAATCTAATACTGATGATGATTTATTTTCCTGCATATACATATGCTATTTTAGAAATAGCTCTCTTTTTGATTTTGCATGTCTCTTTATAATGGAACTAGAGGCCCATTGCACCAATTCATACACAGGTGGGGTCCCTTGGCATGGCTGGCCATTGAGGCATATGGGGGAAGGACCCTGGGAGGTTGGCTGGTTGGCCCCCCAAAGGGGGGCCATTTTTTGGGGCCAGCCAACCAGGAGGAGGGAACATGGGAAGTTGGCCAGCTGGCCCCCCATTGGGGTGGGTCAGGGGGGGCTTTCTGGGTTGGGGGAGAGGGGCCACGTGAGGTTGGCTGGCTGGCAGTGGGGGGAGGGACCAGGAGAGGTTGGCCAGGGGTGAAGGGCTATGGTAGGTTGGCCAGCTGGACCCCCATTGAGGCCAACCGTGGGGCTGGCTGGGCAGGAGAAGGTGGAGGAAGGGGCCACATGAAGTTGACTGTGGGAGTGCACTGACCACCAGGGAGCAGCTTCTGCATTGAGCGTCTGCCCCCTAGTGGTCAGTGCACATCATAGTGATTGGTTGACCAGTCATTCTGGTTGTTTGATCATAATGGTCGCATATATATATATATATATATATGGATAAACCATTTAGTACATAATATCATTTGAGAATGAAAATTCTCTGAGCAAAACCTATTTTGAGTCCACCTACTTATATGAAAGATTTTATAAGTATACTAGAGGCCCAGTGCATGAAATTTGTGCACTTGGATGGGGGTCCCTGTGCCCTCTTGCTGTCCTGCAGTCCAGGCCCCTCTGGAGATAGCTGGTAGTCAGACATGACTCTTGCAGTCCAGGACCCCTAGCTCCTTACCGCCAACCTGCTTACTCTCACCACTGCTGCTGCACTTGCCAACTGTGAGACAGCTTCTGACTGAGCAGCTCTCCCCTGAGCAGCACACTAAACATGAGGGGGCAGGTCCTGCATTGAGCATCCACCCCCGGTGGTCAATGCACATCATAGTGACCAGTTGTTTCGCTATAATAGTTGCTTAGGATTTTATTATATAGATGTAAGTATACATATAACTATATATACTATTTATCTAATCTAATAATAGAGTCATATGCTAATTGTGTCACTCCTCTACATCCCAAGCCATGCCCACCAGCCAATCAGAGCAACTCTATGCAAATTAACTCATCAAAGATGGTGGCTGGGAGCCACAGAGCTAGAGCAAACAGGAGGCTTTGTTGCCTTGGTGATGGAGGAAGCTGCTGCTCAGGCTGGCTGTGGCCTCTGCTCAAGGCAATGAAGTTTCAATTATAGAAGATAAATAAACCTTAGATACCTGCTTTTAGCCAGCCTCGCTGGAAGCTTGGGTGGCTGGAGGCTGTGGCCAGCCTGCAAACAGCCATCAGCCCCTCACCCAGATGGCCCCACACTCATGGGGTGAGGTCCTTGCTGGAGGGCTTGGCCATCCTGCAAACAGCCATCAGCCCCTCACCCAGGCTGGCCAGGAACCCCAGCAGAGACCCGTACCTTCATCCAGGACACCCTTCAGGGCAAACCAGCCGGCCCCCACCCATGCACCAGGCCTCTATTCCATATAATAAAAGGGTGATATGCAAATTGACCCTAACAGCAGAACAACTGGGAATGACTGGTCACTATGACACACACTCACCACCAGGAGGCAGATGCTCAATGCAGGAGCTGCCCTGGTGGTCAGTGCACTCCCACAGGAGGACCTCTGCTCAGCCACAAGCCAGGCTGCTAGCTGCCAGTACAACAGTGGTGGTGGGAGCCTCTCCTGCCTCCTGCAGCTTAGGCCTGCTCCCCACTGGCAAATGAACATCCCCTGAGGGCTCCTGGGATGCCAGAGGGATGTCTGACTGCCATCTTAGGCCCTATCGCCCAGGGAGAGGGCCTAAGCAAGCAGGTGGACATCCCCTGAGAGGTCCAAGACTGTGAGAGAGCACAGGCCGAGCTGAGGGACATCCCCCCTGCCCCCAGTGCACAAATTTTTGTTCACTGCACCTCTAGTGTGTATATAATTTCTTGAGACTTACTCTTGTAAGCAATTAAGTGTTTATATATGAGATATTTAATTCTCACAAGTCTTTGTGTGATAAAGATTTTACAAATGAAGAAACTTAGGCTTAGAGGAACCAATTGAATTTCTGAAAATGATACAACTTATAAATGGGAAAGAGAATTTAAATCTATTTTATCAGATTTAAAACTTGAGCTCTCAACTACTATGGCATTCTTCTCCCTAGACTCTGTCAAATCCATTCCATTATATTTTAATCTTATGATCTAGATACTAAATACAAAAGATTAACTGTTCTTCACTTAATTCATTATTTGTATCAATCATAAATCATTAAGATTGACAGATGCACTTGTGGTAGACAGCTCTTCCTCATACTTATAATTATGAACTGAAGCAACAATGTTATCTGATTAATGGCTTCTAATATAGCACTATTGCTAGAGTTACATGTCAACCCTATTTTAATCAAAGGTTCAACCAAAGTCTTCCTATTTTTGTTGCAGATTTTCAGTGTATTTTGTTTTCTTTGATAAATTTCAGCTGTTTTATCACTGTAATCCAAAGAAAAAAGAAAGCAAGATCATCTTTGCCATATCGAAATTCATCCACCTTTATATGAAACTGGGAAATACTTTAAAGCTAAATGATTTCACCATGTCAAGAAATAACTAAACTTCTCTAGTGGGAACATACATCTATGGGAATAAAGTGAATTTTCAAAATTGCCTTCCCATTCTGTGTCTTCTAGCAGTGCTTTATTCAAATATAAAAATAACTACTATCTTTCGGCCTAGAATTCCAAGAATGTAGGATAGTAAGTAATGAAACCATGTTTTTAACTACATGTTTTGTTTTATAATGTTACCTAATGTTTTATAATGTTAGCCAATGTGTAGGAAGAAGCCCAAAGCGAATGGACAATATTTTAAGTTGTAGGAATTTTGTTCCCTCATTCGTTTGAGAGTTTGTATGCTAAGATTTCCTCATCCTGCTCTTTGTTCTTTAGGCAGATGATGGCTGGAGCTAGACTGAATAAAAATGTGAAACGGTACCCAAACATGGAGAAATCCTGAGCCAGGAGCAGACCAGCCCTGATTCACAGGTGACGCTAAATGCTTCATGGTCACCCATAACTTGAATTTTCTAAAAGTCCAATGCTTATGGACTTTCCGATGATAAATTTAATCGCAGGTTCCTTGATTAAACCAAACTGGAGATACCAGATGACATTTCTTCTTTTGGCCCAAGCCTTGTTATTTGATAGCCTTTTCAAAGACATAAAATGTCAATATTCATGTTCCATAAAAAACTCAGCAATTTTTTGAACGTTTTAATTACTTGGTTTGGCAAGGAATCCAAGCGGACACAATCTTTTCCTTTGTATAACAACTCTGATGCTTGTTAAGAAAAACATTGATTTTTGTCTTTTACTTAGATCAATAAAGCATAGTAAACAATTCTGAATTGTTCATGTTACATGCTATAAATCCATTTAAATGGAATTGTGTATTGAGGTAGAACTGCTCAGAAAAATAAAACTAGAGGAGTAAAGTGCATTTCAGGTAGAGACTTTGAGATCAAGCTAGCTTTCATAATAGTAACAGTTTGTCTATTTTCAGCATTTTCTTTCTAAGGCTTTCAGAGTACTTTCTCTAAGGTTGCAGTAATTATGTTTCAGTTTACCTAATCTCACACTAAATATAATTATCTCTACAATAGAGATGAGGATATTGTTTTATTTTACTGTTCTCCAATGAATAATTGTAGTTTTGTTTAAAACGTCAGCTTCTAGATATCTTTTAAAGCGGAATGACTCCATTTAAAAGTACAACGGCAACTAGACCATGAACTTAACCACACACAAGAATAAACTCAAAATGAATAAAAGACTTGAATACAAGTTGTGAAGCCATAAACATTCTAGAAGAAAACATAGGCAGCAAAATATCAGACATCTCACACAGTAGAATTTTCACCGATACCTCAGGCAAGAGAAACAAAGGAAAACATAAACAAAAGGGATTATATCAAAGTAAAAAGCTTTTGCACACAAAAGAAACTAGCATCAAAACGAAAAGGGAGTCCACTGTATGGGAGAACATGTTTGCCAATGATACATATGATAAGGGATTAATTTCCAAAATATATAAAGTACTAATACAACTTAACAAAAGGAAGACAAACAATCCAATAAATAAATGGGCAAAAGACTTAAATAGACATTTCTCCAAGGAGGACATACAAATGGACAAGAGACATATGAAAAATGCTCAACAACTCTAATCATCAGAGAGATGCAAATTACCATGACAATGATGTACCACCTCATACCTGACAGAATGGCTATAATCAGTAAATCAACAAACAATATGTGCTGGTGAAGATGCGAAGAAAAAGGAACCCTAGTACACTGTTAGTAGGAATGCAGACTGATACAACCATTGTGGAAAACAGTGTGATGTTTCCTCAAAAAAATTAAAAAATGGAACTGCCATTTTACCCAGTGATCCCACTTCTAGGAATATATCCTAAGAAGCCTGAAACACTAATCAGAAAGGACATATGCAGCCCTATGTTCATAAAGGCAATATTTACAATAGCTAAGATCTGGAAACAGTGTAAGTGCCCATCATTAGACGAGCGGATAAAAAAAGCCATGTATCCTTTACCTGTATTTCTTCATCCAATGATTTGGAGAAGAGAGCAACTTGAAGGTGAATTTAATCAATGTAGATAACTGAGATAGTTGCTTCATTCTCCGCATTACATAGCCTACATATAAATTGCCTTGTGCTCCCATCGTCTATGGTACATCACTTGAGGGATAAGAGGTTAATGAATCTCAGAGGATTTTGTGTGGTTTGGGGATGTAATCATTGTGGAATCATATGACTAAGCAAGTACTTGGACACCAATATATCCAAGAAAAAATATGTAAGAAATATATTTTGACTGATAAGGCAGGGATTGTGACATGGGCTAAACCAGTTTATATTAAAATAGGATTAGAAAATATATTTTTTAAAATCTCCAGCTAAAATCCATGTATTGTAATGATTTTTATATATGACTCAGCAAGATCAAAGAAAAAAGACAATATCCAATGCACTCACATATGTGAGAAAAGGTACATAAGATAACTTAGCCAATTTCAATGCAACAAAGAATGTCATAAAGTAGTATGTAAATTAATCACCATTCAATCTTATGTACTTTTTATAACACAGCATTTCTTATACTGAGATACATGAAATACAAGTTAGGAATTATTAATAAACTAGGGGCCCGGTGCACAAAAATGTGTGCACTCGGGAGGTCCCTCAGCCTGGCCTGTGCCCTCTCACAGTCTGGGACCCCTCTGGGGATATGCACCTGCTGGCATGCCTGACCAGCCTGGGTGAGGGGCTGATGGCTGTCTTCAGGATGCCCACAGTCCCTTCAGGTTTTGGGTCCCTACTGGGGTACCTGGCCAGCCTGAGTGAGGGACTGATAGCTGTTTGCAGGCTGCCCACAGTCCCTTCAGGTTTTGGGTCCCTACTGTGGTACCCGGCCAGCCTGGGTGAGGGGCTGATGTCTGTTTGCAGGCTGGCCAAGCCCCCCAGTAACGTCCCTCACCCCATTGGGTTGTGGCCTTTGTGGGTGACTGGCTCAGGGGTGCTTTCAGGCTGCCCACAGCTCCCATTGACCCAATGTCCCAGCAAGGCTGGCTGGAAGCAGGTTTCTGGGGTTTGTTTATCTTCTATAATTGATGCACTGTTCCTTTAAGCTGAGGCCTAGTAACGAAAGCTCTTCTCTGCTTCAGCTTGCTGATTGTATGAGACATTGTTACTCTTAGTAGTCAGGCCAGGCCTGCTGTTTCCTTCAGCTCCCGAGGATTCTATGATTGATATTTTGTTGCAAACATGTTTTGCCTTGAGCCAGGATAAGTGTAGTGGGCCGCAGTTTCAGTTTCATTCCTACTGCAATGGAAGCTGCCATTTACTCAGGTCCATGAGTGGCAACCTCCATGTTAGCTGGGTTAATTTTCATACAGTCGCTCTGATTGGCTGGTGGGTGTGGCTTAGGCATCCCAAAGAAACGGTTAATTTTAATATTACGCTTTTATTACTTAGGATGTTAGCAGATTGGGGAAAGCTTCTATCATTAAATACATTTAGAGATACCTGGATTACATCAAGTTTGATTAATTCAAAGAATTTCAGAACTTGTAATGGTTAATCTGCCTTTTTCATCTCTAAAAAAGAGGATATAATATATAGTACTTTTCAAACTTATTAAAAAATAAAATTTGTTTAAAATCATCTCAATGATCAGAACATTTTATAATGCAAACTTGGAAATCATGATTTTCCAGAAGTGAACTGGCTACTTTCTAAAGAAAAGCTCTTGCAAACTTTATGGTGAATTAGGATTTAAACTGAATTTGTTCAAAGTATGAAGATACTTCATAGATAAAAAGTAGTGGAGGATACGACAGAGCTACGTTAAAGAAACTTTATTACTATCATTAATAAAAATATTTTACAAATGGGAATCAAAATCATGTAAACATTTTAAAAGAAATTTACAATAAAATGTGGAATTTTTCTTATAGCAAAAATAAAGAACTTCTGATATTTCTTAGCAAATTGTTGTATGTATTGTGTGTAAGAGAGAATGATGACCAGGCATCTTTTGGGGTAAATCATGATCATTAGACGACAGTGAAGTTGGACGATGACTATAGAAGAAAGCACTAAGTGTTCATGGGCATCCAGGCCTATTTCTCATGCTCCTGGGGACAGGGGGACACATGAGGGCGATATCCAGGCTGCTAACATGATCCTACTTCATCTCTAATGATCAATAAAAGTTGCAACAAAAATTCAAGCCATTTTCATATTCTCTTCACCCAGATGACCAATTTTTAGCATTTTCTATATCCACCCATCCATATTTAAAATTATTTAAAATTTTGTCTATTTCCCCTATAATGTTTCTCTTTAAAAGAATTCTGGCCATAATTCAACCTTAGATTATGTGAATACTCTTAAAGGGAGAATGCTTTGGGGATTCTGCAATCTATAGCATATGGTCAAATGGATCAGCATCGCCTCTTCCTTTATCATGGTTTAATTGGTTTCTCCAGTGATTTGCAGTCTTTGCTAAGTGGCTTTGAAGAACTCTAAGTGAATGAATCTGCTTGGGAAGAATGCTGCGAGTGGTTCTATAACCTTGTTGCTATCATTTGGGCAAACATAACCTCGCTGTTCTATCTCAGGGGTGACTACTGGTTTACACATTCTGATTCATGTTCTGTAATAACCTTGTGGCATTTCACGAGGCTCCCATGCCAGATCAGCCAGGCCAGATTTCTCCCAGACCAACTGTTGTGCAACAGTGTCAACCAGCAATTACCAGCGGGTCATCCTGGCCTTGCCCCACACTGAGCCTGGATAGCTTGGAGTTTTCTATGCAGCAGATATGAAAAAGCAGAGTGAGTGAGATAATGACATTCAAATTAAAATTCATTAACCTTGCAAAACCACTTAACATCATCAGTAGATAAAAATGCTGGCAACTGCTAAGCCCTAATTATTCATCAAGATACTAATATTTATTTCCCCATATCTCTGGTACTCACAAGTTTGGACTTAGTGTCCTGGATGTTGATAAATGAAATATTCTTAGCATGTCTTTGAGGACTAAACAGAGCATTGGATTTTATTATCATTATTTTTTAAATATATTTTTATTGATTTCAGAGAGGAAGGAAGAGAGAGAGATAGATAGAAACATCAATGATGAGAGAGAATCATTGATTAGCTGCCTCCTGCATGCCCCCTACTAGGGATCAAGCTCACAACCCGGGCATGTGCCCTTCCTTGACCAGAATCGAACCTGGGACTCTTCATGTCTGCAGGCTGACTCTCTATCCACTGAGCCAAACCAGCTAGGGCTGGACTTTATTTTTTTAATGTTAGTTATCTAGAAAATTATTTAAATTGCTAAGATACCCTCAAATTTTCTCATGGCCTTGATCTGGGTCTTTAGCATATTTATATGTCTATGGGAAAAACATTTTTATAAGAAGAAATTAGGTAGATTAATACGTTGTTCTGCAGAGGCAGTATTACAGAGTGATGATCTTGATAAAGACTATAATTACTGCAGAAGCCTGTTCATTATTTCAAACAAATAAGATGTGGTTGTTCTGAAAGGCAGCAGACTGTTGAATTGCTGGGTTCTCCCTCTTCCTTTAGTAACAGGCTGAATCCTGTGTTCTTCCTAAGCTTGCCTAATAATCCCTTCTTATTTTTTTGTCCTCACCCTACTCTCCTTTGAATCTTACGTTTTTCCGGTTAGCCCCTTTAAAGAAGCATACATTTCCCAATATCCTATCTTTCCACTTACGTAGTTTTAGCCAACATTTGTGATTAATATGTACTCATCTTCCCCTATAGGCTAAATTATATTTATTGTAATATGTAATTTCTTTTTGTCTGGCTAGTGGTCCCTGTGGAAGGAAAGTTCACACTAACTTTAAGTGTCCTGAGTGCCTGGAGTAGGGACTGGTGAAAATGCCTGAATATTAGCAATTTAATTGTCTTTTTAGCAATTATCAAATGTTTCCAACTCCCAAAGAGGGAGGAAGGAGATGAAAAAAAGTAGGTAAATGACAAGTCTGTAAGCGAATATCAACATTCTTCTGCTTCCTGCCACCGGTTGTTTTGGTTATTGCAGTATATTGATTGTCATGTTGTTGCAGACAGATCTCATTGTGGGTCAAAAGATAAGATGATAGAGGAAGAATGGACCAATTTGTTCTAAAGAAAAACGACAGTGTTTTCGCTGTGTCTAACTTGATAAGAATTCAATAAACAGATAAACCACGATATACATCACAAAAGTGTTAGTTTGCAAACTTAGGAACTTCCTGGGTAAAGTCTAAAATGGGCCTTCATATACAAAGGGCAAGAAAGGGGCAGGCCTCTCCATGGTGGCAGGTGTCAGGATTAATATGCAAGGGAACCTACATACAAGGTTTATCTGGGTCCTATGCTAGGTGACTAGATCTCTACACACACCTGACAGAATCTTAAATTGTAGCTAAAGGCCTTCACAGGGTTCAGTTACATATACCATCCAGATGGTCTCAAGAGCTCCTCACTCTCTCCAGGCCTTGTCCTTGAAAATGCCTCCCACTGTGGTACCAGTAGGCAGAGCACAGCAGAAGGGGTGGGACTCTTCCCAGGCCTGGGTCAAGCTCCTGAATTAACCTTTAGTCATATCCTCTCCATAGCTTCCTCCAACGGGAGAAAGAAAAGAATCTCAAATAGATTTCAGAGAAGGCATTATACCCACGTATCTCTCTAGGTAGAAAAGCAATTGTCTTGATTCATAACATAACTTCACACACAAAAAAAAGGACTTTGTAAGATTTTTATATATGCAGCTATTGATTATTATTAAAAGGAGGTGGAAGAAAAGAGAAACAATAGTAGTGTCAGCAGCAGCAACTGATTATAAAATTTCCACTAAGTGCCAGACATTGTTTCAGATGATTTTCCTACATTATCTTATACTGGAGGCCTGGTGTACAAAATCCATACACTCAGGGGAGGTCCCTCAGCCTGGCCTGCGCCTTCTCGCAGTCTGGGAGCCCTCAGAGGATATGACATCTTAGGCCTACTCCCAGGGGACATCCTTAGCACTGCCACAGAGGTGGGAGAGGGTCTGTGTTGGGCATCTGCCCCCTGGTGGTCAGTGAGTGTCATAGCAACCGGTCATCCAGCGGTTTGGTCAGTTTGCATATTAGCCTTTTATTATATAGGATAACTCTTACAGGAAAGTTAGCAGTTTTGTTTGTTATGAAGCAGCAAAGATTTCCAGACAAGGATTTATTCGTTTAATTTCAAATGTATGAGAGAACTAAGATTTAAATATAGGGCTTCTGAACCTAAAGCCCTTGTTTAATCCATTTTATAATTGGATGTCACTTATTTTATGGAGACTTTCCTGTGTCTTGGGAATAAGGCTTTGTGCTAGAATTCTGCCCACATTCAGAGTGGAAGACATTATAGGTATTGAAAATGATCACTTAAATCTTGAAGGATGACCAGGAGTTTTACGAGTCAATGTGTGCTTCAGATGTGTATAGGGATGGGAAAGAAGGAGAGTATATTTCAGGGAAATCACCAACTTTTACAAAGGTCCTGATTTATTAAGAAGGGACAATGAGACACTTTGTGTGACTAACTCATAGTATACACGCCAAGGGATTTCAGGAACTGAATTAGGAGGTTGTAGCAAATAGAATGATTCTATTTCAGAGATGAAAAATTAATCAAAAAGCCAAGAATATAAGATCTTTAAAGAAAATGTGATAGCAAATAATCTCAAATATTGCAAAAAGACTGAGCTGGGTGAGAAATGAAAGAATATATTATACTCAGAAAATAGAAGATCATCTTTGAAATGTAACTTGATTGCAGTGGGACCGAGAGTGCATATGGAGGAGTGACTGGTAAAAAAAAAAAAAATAGAGGGCAGAAAAATATGTCTCCAAAATGTTAGTGGATTTTAGGTAACTGCTTCTTTTAAATATTTTGGTCTGCGACCTTTACAACATTTCAAAAACAAGAGTTCTCAGTAGATTAAAATGTCTTAAATAAATTTTGCTTATGTAAGAATGTCTCATGATTTGACCTTTTAATATTTGATGAAATGGCCACTACCTCTTTCAGACTGATTGTGTGCTTTTTAATCCTAACAGCGTTTACATTTATATCCCTTTGAACTAAAAGGTGACATTGGGATAGTCATGTTTTCTCCAACCAAATCAGCTGCCTCCACATGTGCAGATAATTTGGGAACAGTGGCTCCTAGAGAATGAAAGTAACAGAAAGAGAATTGGGACTCAGAAATCACTGTGCTGAGGCTGAGGTCAAGGAATGCTTTGGATCACTGAGCTTCCTCTAATGTAGATGTGAAAGGATCATTTACCCAACATTTTAATTAATTTCCTCCACCTCCACTAGCAAGAAGTCACCTAGCTTCTACTTGAAGTTCTCTGTGAACATTGTTTTGAAATTTAAGTAAATGTGAGCTACTATATTTGTTAATAATTTGCTCAATGGAAATTCTGTGTCAATTGCTTCTATTATTCTGGGGGAAGGGTGGGGGAGGGGAACATTAACAAAAAACTTCCCAGCCTTGGTTTTCTTTATTTAATGTTTCTATTAAAGCTTTTTCTTAAAAAGAAAAAAGAAAAAAAAAGACAGTAACATTTAACCAATATGTTTTTACTAAACACTCTATTTATTAACCCTGCTTGCTTCAGCTTTCTGAAAATAATTTTTCTTTGCAAAGCACTGATAGAGTGGCTTCAGCTTACTTTTCTTGCTTATTTTGATTCTTTGTATTTTGAACAAAAACCCACAGGACCATTTTAGTGTATTATTAGAATTTTTATATAACAGAAACATATTTCAAGATTCTTAGATGCTGAGATATAGACTATAACAATAATAAAAGCAATTACACTTTAAACATGAAGATTTTTAAGGTATTAAAATACATTCCACTTATTTAGCCACGTACACTATTTTTTCTCTCTCTATAACCCCACCTACTAACTACCTGGAAATCATTGATGTGAATTTAAACTTATTCAGTAGAGCTTTTTATTTTTTATTTTTATTGATTTCAGAGAAGAGAGGAGAGGGAGAGAAAGATAGAAACATCAATGATGAACGAGAATCATTGATCAGCTGCTTCCTGCACACTCTACACTGGGGATCAAGTCTGAAACCCAGGCATGTGTCCTGACCAGGAATTTAACTGTAATCTCCTGGTTCACAGGTCAACATTAAACCACTGAGTCATGCTGGCCAGTCTTCAGTAGAGATTTTTATGAGAACCATAGCCATGTACAAATTGTAAATGTTTCTCAAGCAAGGGGAATATGAATATTTATTTAACTACTATCTTAGGTGTATATTATGAAGTTACTGGAGGCCCAGTGCACAGATTTGTGCATGGGTGGGGTCCCCTTGGCCTGGATGGCAATTGGGGCCAATCGGGCCCATCTTCCTCAGTTCTAATTGGGCCGATGGGGGCTGGTCAGCTGGGGAGGGACCACAAGAGGGCTCCAGGGTGTTGTCCAGCCTGACTTGCCCAGTCCCGATTGGCTGGGCCCCAGCAGCAAGCTAACCTACTGGTGAGAGCATCTGCCCCCTGGTGGTCAGTGAGCATCATAGCAACTGGTTGAGCAGTTGACCAAATGGTCAACCTATCGGT
This sequence comes from Murina feae, assembly GCA_004026665.1. NCBI lineage: Eukaryota > Metazoa > Chordata > Mammalia > Chiroptera > Vespertilionidae > Murina > Murina feae. Next base: position 21,774 of record PVJC01026488.1, read on the forward strand.
CAGACACTTAGCACAGTAGGCTTTTATATATATATATAGATAATATGATCATTATCATGAATTTTCAATAAATAATATTTCAGATTGAATGGTTTCTGTAATAAATCTCTAAATTTTATAACATAAAATCATTTTAGAAGTGTTAATACAGCTAATTTTCTGCTGAATAATCCTATATAATAAAACTCTAATATCCAAATTGACCAAACATCAGAACTACCAGTCACTATGACACACACTGACCATCAGGGGCATATGCTCAACACAGGACATCCCCAGAGGGGTCCCGGACTGCAAGAGGGTGCAGGCTGGGCTGAGGGACCTCCCTGCATCCCAAATGTATGAATGTTATGCACTGGGCCTCCAGTGTCTCAATAATGTTGGTATAACTTAGAAACTTTTGATGTTAAAGCCAATGTCTTCCTCTGGAGAAGATTTGCTAACCTTCCAGAGTAATCAATCATGTGTCTGCCTCTCTCCACAGAGATTGAACGTGCTTGCTAGCAGCTCCCTTTATAACATCACCACTTCCTAATGCCAGTGTGCTTCCCCTATAACAGAGGGCCAGCAGCATCTGTCCCTCTTCACGTAGAAATTGGGGCTCAGAGAGTCCTCGCAATGATGTTGCTTTGCTACTGCTATTGTTGTGAGTAATAAACTCTCGTGCGTCCTGCCAGTGTCTATAAAACTGTGGCAGGTTAATTTGTTAGCATGGTAGTATGGGAAACACTCAGAGCCTTCACAGTTCTTGACAAGACCAATTTGTTCTGAGGGTAAGAGTTGTCTGACCCATGTTTTTAGTAATTCTCTTGGTGTCTTTTTGGTTTCAAGTCCTAAGAGCTGACTTTGCGTTCTTCCAAAATGGACTGCTTCTGACTGTTTTTCTGAGTGGTTCTACTTTACTCTAAATAATTAGGTTAACATATTAAAAAGATTATGCTGTGCACATATCTGAACCTGTGCAACTTGATCTGATGGATTTTTCAGGGGGAATACAAGAATACTGTGATCATGAAAAATTGTTTATAGTAATATGCTACTATAATTGTAATGATCATTTTCTTCACCATGGCTTTTTAAAAGTAAATCACTGCCTGCTTTCTTTACCTATCATTAATGAAGACTTGAAACCTATAAATTTGTTCCTACCAATTCAGACAATATTTAGATATGTAGGCCTCCAAACAAAGGGAAATTGTCCAACAATTTGAATTTTTACACACCAGAATCAGAATTGGGCTGTTACTTTCATTTGCACTTCAATAGCCAAGATCATGTATCATGGTATTTCTAATTTTTCCAACATTAAGTCATATTTATATTTCTAAGGTAAGTCCTCATCACTATGGATTATTCATATATAGATGTATATATACGTATATTTGAGTACTATATAAACATATATATACATATATATTTACTAGTATATGTATATATATACAAATATATATATACATTTGAATCAAATATGTCTGGTTTTTGCATGTCTCCTTAATAAATTGAATTAAACTAAAAATTTAAATGTATTATTATTTTAATATTTTGCAATATTATTGTAAACTTTGTCTTTGAGTTTAGTTTAAAAAAGTAAAAATGGCAGATTTGTATCTTCTAATCCTAGGATCATTATCTCTGATGAATGTTTTTTTCTTATTAACTATTCAATACTCAATTTTCTGCTTTATAAATATATAATATCTGATTTGTTATTAATTTTTTCAAAATTATTTTTATAGACTGGTGATATTTTTAAAAGCATGTAATTTTAAATAATATTTCTAAGAAATTGTATACCTATTGTATCTCTTGTTTATAGATAAGTGCACAGCCATGAACTCATTACCACAATCTAGGCTATAAACATAGCCATTACCTCCAAAAGTTTCCTCCAATGAGCATCATATTCTTATTGGTTTATAGAAATACTTTATTTGGAATAGTGAATATCTTTTATATACATACTAGGGGCCCAGTGCACAAAAATTTGTGCACTCTGGGGGTGGGGGTCCCTCAGCCCGGCCTGTGCCCTCTTGCAGCCAGGAATACCTCAGGGGGGGGATGTCCACCTGCTGGCATGCCTGGCCAGCCTGGGGGAGGGGCTGAGGGCCATTTCAGGCTGCCCACAGCTCCTTCAGGGTTTGTGCACTGTGGGGTGGGAG
>PVJC01026489.1:0-24199 GCA_004026665.1 Murina feae
GTGCACCGGGCCCCTAGTTTTTAATTATAATTGTCATAAAGTGTTATATTAATTTTAGGTGTATAACATGGTGTTTCATCATTTATATGCCTTACAAAGTGGCCACTAGCATAAGTCCAGCAACCATCCTTGTACATATAGTTACTAGAGGCCTGATGCATGAAATTCATGCAAGCGTAGGCCTTCCTTCCTCCGGCTGCCAGCACCAGCTTCCCTCTGGCACCCAGGCCCCCGGCTTCCCTTCCAGCCCTGGCTTCATCTGGAAGGTCATCCAGTCTCATTAACATATTGTGCTTTTATTTTTATAGATTACAACTCTTCCCTATTCCATACCTTGCAACTGTAGAACACTTCGTCACCCCAAAAAAACTTATTAGCAGCCACACTCCTTTCCCCCTTACAACTTCAAAGCCTAGGCAACCGCAAATCTTTCTGCCTCCATAGGTTGTAGACATTTCATAGAAATGCAGTTTTTAATATGTGGTCCTTTGTGGTTGGCTCCTTTCACTTAGCTTAGTGTTTTCAGGGTCCATCATGTCTAAATTATATCAGTATTTTATTCCTATTTGTTTGCAAATAATATGTCATTGTACGGTGATATCACATGTGACTTATTCATTACTTGATGGCCTTCCACTTTTTGCTAGTATGAGTAACTAGGGGCCTGGTGCATAAAAATTTGTGCACTCGAGGGGGTCCCTCAGCCCGGCCTATGCCCTTTCGCAGTCTGGGACCCCTCGGGAGATGTCCACCTGCTGGCATGCCTGGCCAGCCTGGGTGAGGGGCTGATGGCTGTTTTCAGGCTGGCCAAGCCCCCCAGTGGGAACCCTCACCCCATGGGGGTGTGGCTAGCTTTGGTGAGGGGCTGAGGGCCGTATTCAGGCTGTCCACAGACCCTTGAGGGTTCATGTCCCTACTGGGGTGCCTGGCCAGCCTGGGTGAGGGGTTGAGGGCCATTTTCAGGCTGCCCACAGCTCCCATTGACCCAAGGTCCCAGCGAGGCTGGCTGGAAGCAGGTTTCTGGGGTTTATCTTCTATAATTGAAACTTTGTTGTCTTGAGTGGAGGCCTAGTCAGGCAACGAAGCCTCCTGTTTGCTTCAGCTCTGTGGCTTCTATAATTGAAACATTGTTGCCTTGAGCAGAAGCCCGGCTGGCCTAGGCAGGCAGTTTTAACTCCATCACTGGTGCAAGGGAAGCCTCCTGTTTGCTCTAGCTCCGTGGCTGCCAGCTGCCATCTTAGCTGGGTTAATTTGCATACAGCCACTTTGATTGGCTGGTGGGTGTGGCTTGGCTTGTGAGCATGGCTTAGGTGTCTCGGAGTGATGGTTAATTTGCATATTACTCTTTTATTAGATTAGATGCTTCCATGGACATGGATTTTTAGTTCTCCTGGGTATATACCTAAGAGTGGGCTTACAGATAATAACCTAACTTATGTTTAATCTCTTGCAGAACTGCCAGACTGTTTTCCAAAGTGACTGCACTATTTTATTTTCCCACAAGTGATGTAGGAGGGTTCCACTTTCTCCACATTTCTAACCCAGGGGTCCTCAAACTTTTTAAACAGGAGGCCAGTTCACTGTCCCTCAGACCACTGGAGGGCCAAACTATAGTTTAAAAAAAAACTATGAACAAATTCCTATGCACACTGCACATAATTTATTTTAAGCAGGACAGGCAGCAGCGGCAAAAACACCCGCATGTGGCCTGCGGGCCGTAGTTTGAGGATGCCTGTATCTAACCCAACACTTGTTTTCCAGTTTTTTAGATTATGGCCATCCTAGTGGGTTTGAAGTGCTTTCTTATTGTGGTTTAGATGTGTGTTTCCCTAGGAGAGCTCTTACGTCTCTCCAACACTGACATCTTGTGATTTAGGTTTGAATGTCATCTCCAGTTAAATTATAAGATCCTTGAATGGATAGGAAGTGTCAGGTTTTACTTTGTTATAGTTACTGTGCTTATGGAGGAACACCGTATAGAGCTGCCATTGGTAAATATTAAAGGATTGCTTTAATTAAGTAGTGTCTGGCACTAGGACAATGTGAGTTTCACACAGCAGAGTTTTCCCTCCTTTCCAGGCTGTTCTTGATTAACAGTCCTTGCAGCCTAGAATGTAAGTGCCAACAGGGCAGGTGCATTGCCACGTCCCCGACTCTGGGCCACAGTGCCTCACACTGTCTAGGAACAAAATAGAGGTTTGTTCAATGAGTCTGTGGATGCACAAGCTCGGAGTTCTCAGATTACTTGGCGCGGGTGCTTGTGGCCTCTTTATTTCAGTTTGCATTGCAGGTGAGCATTTGGCACATCCTCCCTCCATCCCCACTCAGCTCAACTTTAGAGATTTGCCAGACGTTCACGGTCGAGCTAAAATAAATGAACGAACTCTATTTCCGGTAGACCTGTAGTTCTCCCTGACGGGGCCTACTAGCAGTGCTGTTCTCTCCATAATTAGCCACTCTGGTGTTAAATTGTCAGGAGTATCCCTGAAGTCAATAAGCATGCTCTGGTGGCTTGTCAGGACAGAAAGCTAAACCTCTTGGTGATTTAAACTGGGATTTGTTTAAGCAAGTAATGAGATTACCATCCTGAGCCACAGGGAGGGGCAGTGGATGGTTGGAGGAGGCATCCTGGGTAGAAGCTGTGATCGGCTCTGGTTGCTGAAGCAATCTCATTGGAGGTAGTCACACAGGTGCACGCATGCCCCTTGGCATATGTCTGCACAGTGAAATCTACGGAATCTTTAGTCCAGGGACTGTATTTCTGCTGAAGGAGGCGGTGTGATTAAGGTCAGGGCCACTGGGAAGGTTGCTATTCACCTTCCCTTGCCTCTAGATTCTGTAGGACAGCCTGCTGCTTGGTGAGAAATAGGGATGATGACCATAGTGTCTGCAATTGTGTGTTGTTGTTTCTTCCGTCTCCTCAGCCTGAGAACATTACTTTGGCATGGGAAACACATTTCATCTGCCGTTCACTGTCCCTCCTTAAGTCCTGGAGCAAAAACGTAGGGCTGACTGTGGGGACAATGGGGAGAAGATGAGCTCGCTGGTCACCAGAGTGACACCCCTCTTTCTACTGAGTGGCCAGGAGAGGCCCCAGGACCTTGGGAAAGTGTATTTCACTGAGCTGCTCATGGACTTGAGGAAGAGAATCAAGGAAATGTATTTTTAACCCCAGGGATTTGATATTTCGGGTTCTCTCAGCTCCATCTTGCTCTGCTTCCTCCTGGTCCAGATGCAAGCTGAGAATGCATTTATTGGTGCCTCCACAATGGTGCCCTGCAGGAGCTTTTTATTTATTTTTATTTTTTCTTTCTCAAATCTTAACCTTAAGAAACAGAGAAAGTAACAACTTTTATGTTGGTGTTTCTGCCTTTATCAAGACCAACCACATGGTTTGTAAATCAAAGAATGTCTGCCTGCCTGACCTAAATAGATGAGTACTATTTCCAGAGCTAACTTCTTTCTTACTCTCTCTTCTTCTTAACTTGTTAGGGTACATGTTTCAAATGTACAACTCAAGGAAGCATCATCTGCACACTGCAGTATGTGCCCCTCAACCCACGCAAAGTCTCTTTCTGTCCCCATTTCCCCCATCTTCGCCCACCTTCACCTACTCCCCCACCTCCTTTCCCTCAGGCTATCACCACACTGTTGTCTGTGTCTGTGTGATGGATGGATGGATGGATGGATGGATGGATGGATAGATATATCTCCTAATCCCTTTACCTTCTTTCATACAGTCCCTTAAGCCCCCTCCCTCTCTTCTGACAGCTGTCAGTCTGTTCCATGTATTCATGCCTCTGTTTTTACTTTGTCAGTTTATTTTGTTCGTTAGAGTCTACATAGACGTGAGGGAGCTAACTTCTTTATGGAGGAATGCCCAGTTACTTTTAAAACAGGAGCTCTGGGAGAGAGGAGCACAATGACACAATTTAATTAATTTGAGGATCATATCTAAAACCATAGCCATGAGGTGTAGTCATGGATGGATAATAACTGTATCATCCATTCAAAAGCTGTATTTAAAATGGGAAGAGCACCTGCAGTACTCAGGTAATAAATTGTCCATAAGTAATTTTATTAACAAGCAATTACATGTGTTCAAAGCCCTCATGGGAATAGGAATGTCTACTGGGCCATTACTGTGCCTGGCCCTCTGCTGCCAGCCTGAGCCTCTTAAAGTTACTAGCAAAGACAGCTCATTCAAACGCCCGATTTCTCACGTTTAATTTGTGGTCCAGCTGCTTAAAATACTCATTTCGATTCCACTGGAACAGTGGTTTTGAACTTGACCAGTGAGGGTGACAGAGGCCCCTCACTGAAAACGTTTTCTTTTCTTTTTTTAAAAAAATATATTTTATTGATTTTTCTCAGAGAGGAAGAGAGAGGAATAGAGAGTTAGAAACATTGATCAGCTGCCTCCTGCACACTCCTCACTGGGGATGTGCCTACAACCAAGGTACATGCCCTTGACCAGAATCGAACCTGGGACCCTTGAGTCCAAAGGCTGATGCTCTATCCACTGAGCCAAACCGGCCAGGGCTGAAAACATTTTCTTCAGTCGGACTGCGTCAGGATATGCGGGCGTGGCCGGGAACTTGTGTTTTAACAATACTAAAAGTAAAGTTGTGCTAAGGAAACACAACTGGAAACAAACCATAAAGATCCAGTTCAAATTGCAAATGCAGCCGTAATCGCTTTGGCTCAGTGGATAGAGCATCAGCCTGCAGACTGAAGGGTCCCAGGTTCGATCCTGGTCAGAGGCATGTATCTTGGTTGCAGGCACATCCCCATGATGTTTCTCTCTCATCGATGTTTCTAACTCTCTATCCCTCTCCCTTCCTCTCTGCCAAAAATCAACAAAATATTAAATAAAATTAAAAATATTGCAAATGCAAAGTAAGCTCTGGTATGGCATCCTGTTTGTTCTAACCTGGGTTTGGTTGTGGAGCAATCTGGAAGAGGCCAGCTTTCATGGGCCCCAGGCACTTTTGCCTTCAGGGTCCCCTTCCATAAAAATTAATAAAAATATTTTACTACTATGTTGGTATAAAGATTAATGCATTGATATGGTATAGTACAACGTTTTTTGTTTTTTTTTTAGCTGAATGCTTTCCCCCTCCCTAATTTTAAAAGAAATGAAAGGAGTTTGTGCTTGTTAAAAAAACATCACAGGTCCTAGGCACTGAGCCCACTGTGCTTACAGGTCGTCCTGGACTGCATGGTAAAGGTGAGGAAATCCAGACTTCAGACCTGGTGGCTGGTGTGATAATATTTCTTGCCTCAGAAGTCCTCAAAGCAGTCCTCACTATTCTTTTTCCTTCTGGAATGTGAGAATGTGGTCAGCCGTTTAGTTTCCCACCTGTGTGGGTGAGAGGGCGAAGGTGATCAGAGAAGGCTGTGTCAGTGAGGGAAGGGCATGTGTTCTTTCCCGCGGTGATCCTTTCCTAAAGACGTATCCTTGTCCCTTTAAGTGTATTTTGAAATGCTACATTTAGTGTAAGGATTTCCCCCTGACAACAGTATACTAGTGTGTAGGTGGGTAAATGAGGCCTCTCCTACCCGAAATTCCTCCCTGAGACCTGGCCATGTCAGCTGCCTAACTGGCTAAACCACTCTGCTCATGGGTGGCAGACTTTCCTTTTCTTCCTTCCTTTCTCTTTATTTTTTAAGATTTTAAAATTGATTTTTAGGGAGAGTGAGAGAGAAAGGAAAGGGAGAGCGAAACATCAATGTGAGAGTGAGACACTGAGCCTCCTGAACGTCTCCTGCCGGGCCTTGGGCACGCAACCAGAATCAAACCTGAAACCTTGCAGTGCACGGGACCATGCCCAACCAACTGAGCCGCAGTGGCCAGGCCCCTCCCCCTCCCCCCTTTTTAAAAAACAACAACACAACTTTCATGTTACTCGATCGAAAGCCATCTTATGGTATGTACGATATTTTGTATAGTTGATCTCTGCTTGTTCATACTGAATTCAGTGAGTTGCATTTGGGTTTTCAGCTACTGCTGTTGCCATTGGTTTGTTTTCTTTCAGGATCGAGGAGGGCGCTCGAATATAAAATCTTACTTTTAATTCCTTCTCTGGCACTTTTTTCTTGGATTCTTGGTTTTACATTATGGAACCAGCGGCCTAACAACAGCAAGATAAGTCCTCCTACTCCCACATCACACTGAGAAGGCAAACCCGTATTTTATAAAAACTGCCGTTTGGAATTCTCTGCTGTTCTTCTTAGATGGCCTCTTATTCTAAAAAAATAACTTGGCTTTCTAGCCTGCTTTAGCCTTCTTGAATAATGAGGAAGATAAACTTAGCTGTCTGACCTTGTAGGCCAGAGACTAGATACACCCATACTCTCAATGCCATGCCAGGTGCATTTTTAAATTGGATGTAACTGAGTGGTTTTCAAGGCTAGCAGCAAGATAACCACCAAGCACACATAGGGCTGGCTCTTTCATAAAAAGGGAAGTTCTGCTTGTAGCTTTGCTTAGGATTTAAATTCATTTTCTCTAGACCCACCGCGGTGAATAAAGTGTAACTCCAAACTCTCCTGCACTGTTTGATTATTCTGGTTCTCTGTAACAACATGATATTCTAATTCCACCTTCTTCCCAGCACCCTGGGGATAAGTCCAGACCTCTTGCCCTGCCCTGCCCTTCCCTGTCATTCTTGATGCTTGTGTCTAAGGGATAGCAGGCTTGATGTGGGTAGGGTCTTGCCTGAGGAGGGAAGGAAATGGTGAGATGGGAATGCTGGCATGCCCTTTTCCATGGGCAGGGCCAGAAATCAGCTATCTGCTCATTGAAGCCAAGTTAACACAATTTCTTTTTCTTTTGCCTCATTGCAGAGAAATTTTTTTTATTAAGAACTCTAAAGTAACTGATCATGAAGATTAAATGTATTGACTGTAAACATTTGGAAAGCATCATCAGAAAAGCCAGAAGAGAAAAAAAAAGTCACCCTAATTCATGGCACAGAGATAACGACTATTAACATTTTGGCCTAAAGTTTCCTGTGTTTTCTTTTTAGTTTTTATACAAAATTGTAGTCATATGAAGTGTACCATTTAATCACCTGACCTGCTCACGTAATAATACATAATGAACATTCTCACGTCATTAAGTGCCATCCTGCACTTAATGGATAATCATTTATTTAACTTCCCTTTATTTGGGGACAATAAATTAGTTTTCTCATTATTACTAAACCTTTAATGATTTTTTAAAATATATATTTTATTGATTTTTTTACAGAGAGGAAGGGAGAGGGGATAGAGAGTTGGAAACATTGATGAGAGAGAAACATCAATCAGCTGCCTCCTGCACACCCCCTACTGGGGATGTGCCCGAAACCAAGGTACATGCCCTTGACTGGAATTGAACCTGGGACCCTTCAGTCTGCAGGCCGATGCTCTATCCACTGAGCCAAACCAGTTAGGGCAAACTTTAATGATTTTTTAAGGTAAAATTTTGAATGCATGCATCATTACTTACTTAGTGTAAAGTGGAACTAATGTATCAGTGTATAGCAATCTGGAGCTTTTAAATATATATTTTCAAATAGCCCATGGGAAGGCTCCATGAGTTTACATTGCCATCAGTACTCTGTTAAGTGCTTGTATCCCTGTACCCTGGCCAACACTGGTATTGCCATTGACTAACATTCAAACTAAAGAAATCTGGTATGCATTAATTTGATTGAAACCGAGACTCACGTTTCTCTGCACTGAGTATTTAATGTTCAGCGGATTGGTCTGTGTGCAATAGGTATGTGTTTCCTTGCAGTGCTATAGAAACCCTTTTATTAAATTTTACACTTACCACTTTTTTCAAGGTCCTTGTGTTACCAGTGAGATAAGGAAGACTCAGTTCTTGTCTTCTTGAGGGAAAGATTTCAATCAAGAGAAAGTGTGAAAAAGCAAACAAGAATTTCTTAACTGCATTAAAAATATACTTAGGACAATGAAACAAGGAAGGGCTTAGCATAGAAGAAGCAGCAGGAGAGCCTAGGCTGGGGGCCTTGGAGACAGGTTCAGAGGGTTAGCATGGGACAACCTGCCACCGCCCGTTGCTCCCCTGGTTGCAAGTCTCCTGGGATCCCTTAGAGGTCAGGGGATGTTCTCAGTTACAATCAACAAACAATTCAACTCTGACTAGCCTTGCAAAATGGGGGATATTGGCTCATGAAACTGAAAATGGACTCTGTTGATACCTAGTGTGACTGATCTTAGGCAAGTCCTTGATCTTTCTAAGCCTTACCTTTCTTAATCTGTAAACAGGATATTCCAGTTCTTAAAGTTAAGTATGGCTATGAATGTATTTGCAAAGAATTACATTATACTATCAACCAAAGTTAGGCATAGCGAAGGGAAGGAGAACAACACATTTTTAAAGAAACATAATCATATTACACACCAGAATCTAAGTTAACAAAGTCGGGTTTTTTGTTTGTTTTTAACTTGTAGTGGTCCTTAGGTGACTGCAATGTAACTAGCATTTATGTAGTGCAAAAATATCCAAAATGCCTGAAAGGTCTTTTTTTCTGTTGGTTACACAATCTTCAGACATCTTTCCCACCTATTAGTTTGCTTGACAAATCTATTTACAAATAGTGGGAAAAGCAATTCAGTCCTGCTACTCCCTACTCACAAGGAATTATGGCCAAAATAAATGACACCTTGGTGGACCCTCGAGAGGTCTGTTAAACTGTGACAACAGCTGGTTGCTGAGTCACATCGGTGCCCAAAGGGGTTGATCTTGAGCACTCGGTGCTTAATTTATACACAGGAAGAAATATTGGTGTGAGGGGCCTTCATTCACCAGGAGCGCCTCTTAAAGCTTTGTGGCTGGTTGTTCAAGGGGAGGTAGATTTTCTAATGCCAGGCTCCCTTAGTTCTTTAAAATTGTTTCTTTAGTAGGAAGCCTTTTCCTCATTTTTGCTATTTGGAATTCACTCTGTAACCTTTGAAACTTATTGCAGGAAATGTAAGTGCCCCACAGAGACCATTCCAGTGTTCTGAAAAGGTCTTTAAGAAACAGGCTTTGTTTTAAAGCCATCGACTTCCAATAAACCCTGGTATTATTTTCACCACAATATTTGGAATACAGATTTGTTTCAAGGTTTTAATGACTACCAGATTGCCAGTCTTGGAGAATTGTGTTGAGAGACATTTTTAGACAGAAATAATGTAGCAGACCTTTTTGTTAGCTAGCGCTCAGCTACCACATGTTTATCAGCGATACTGGCAGTCCCTGGGTCTGGTCTGCAGGAGAGAAGGGGGGGGGGGGGTTCAGGGAAAAGAAAACAGCCAAAGATTCTGATGGAAGATGTATTAGTCTGGATCACTCTGCAGTGATGCATAACCTCCAAATGTCAGTGGCTTAAAACAGCAAAGGTTTGTCTCATTCACAAAGGTTTGTCCATTGAGGGGTGGCTGGGGGCCCCATTCTGGCTCACTATCCCTGTTATAAAATGGCCAGGAGTTACAGCCTGACCTCATGGGCCTGAAGGAAGAGAATCAGAAGTATTTGGCCAGCAGCCCGAGGGACTGCCACAGCTTGTGTTTCTGATGGCTAGATATTTGGCTTGCTCTGCCGCCTGCAAGTGAGATACGGTCATGCCCTCCCCAAAGGAAACAACCCTGAAGTCCTTCCCAGCCACAGTGTCTCTATCGTGCACAGTAGGCTCTAAATTAGGGGGTGATACAAAGTCATTTTGATATCAACTGGGATCTAGAAACTTCTGAACTGAAAGAGGCAAGTTACCTGCTTTTTACCACCCCCATACATTGTATATTAATGTATTAGTAGTTGGTTGGGCATTGTCTCATGCACCAAAGGGCTGCCGGTTCCATTCCCAGTCACGGCATGTGCCCTGGTTGCAGGCTCGATCCCCGGCAGGGGGCATGTAAGAGGCAGCAGATTGATGTTTCTCTTCCTCCCTTCCTTTCCTTTCCTCTCTGTCTCTAAAAATCAATAAAAATACTTTTTGAAAAGGAAATAGTCTTCTTAGCTATTTCACTATGCCTTATTTCCACATGCCCAGTGCTCTGTTCTTGGCCTCGTACTTCTATTCACTGTATGCCTTTGGTGTTGTGTTCCCAGCCTTTCCTTACTGACTTGGTCAGTGGTACTTTGAACCTGTCAGGCTCTGTTGGGAATGCCGCTCCCCTTCTGTCTTTCCCCCTGAGCTATTCTAATGGAAAGAATTAACTAAGAAACCATAACCTTAACTGCATATTTAGTTGGGAACGTCCTTTTTTTTTTTTTTTTTTTTTTTTTTTTTTTTTTTTTTTTTTTTTTTTTTTTTTACTATATTTTATTGATATTTTACTGAGAGGAAGGGAGATGGATAGAGAGAAACATTGATGAGAGAGAAACATCGATCATCTGCCTTCTGCACTCCCCTACTGAGGATGTGCCGGCAATCAAGGTACATGCCCTTGACTGGAATTGAACCTGGGACCTTTCAGTCCGCAGGCCGACGCTCTATCCACTGAGCCAAACTGGTTAGGGCTAGTTGAGGACATCTTAACTCTCTCAGAGTGCTAACAGTAAGTGTGATAGTCATTTTCTTTCTCCCAACCTCACCCCAAAGTTAAGTGCTAAGTGAGCCTTTTCACTCAGAGGTTTTCTCAGTTTTATTGAGGCTTTCTTACTTTATCCTTTACATGTTGGGGAAGAGGAGCAGCTGCTTTTTTTCCAGCCTTACAAGTCTGACTTGATGGATCCTGTTTCCTTTCCTTTTTGTTTGTAAACCAGTTGGTTACTTTTTGAGCCCATCTCTCGCTCTTATTTTGGCTACCTCTTTTAAAATTCAGCCAACAGGCCCTGACTGGTGTGGCTCAGTTAGAGCGTTATTCCTTTCACCAAAAGGTGGTGGGTTCGATTCTCGGTCAGGGCACCTACGCAGGTGGCAGGTTTTATCTCAGGTTGGGGTGTGTGCAGGAGGCAACCAATTGATGTTTCTCTCTGTTTCTCTCTTCCTCTCTCTGAAATCAATAAAACAAAAATTAAAGCTGAATGATATTCTAAAAACAAAGAAAGCTCAGCCAACAGTAGCCAATAGTCACCAACACTTGCTACTGATATAAGGTGACCAGACGTCCTGCTTTTTAACAATTTGCCCCGCGTCCCGCAGTGTTTTTAAAAAGTCCCGATTTTTGGAAAGAGACATATGTACTACTCTTTGTAATATTTTAAGTAAAAAAAATAAAATAAAATAAAAAGAGCCCTCCCCCCCGGTCAATGGTGTCCCGTTTTACCAATGTTAAAATCTGGTCACCTTATTAACTAATATTTGCTCTTGAACCTCTTACACAAGATCTCCTAATTATTTAGGTATATATACCTGCTTTCCAAGTTCTCATTCATGATAGTTTTACCAAATGCTTTGCCAGCCTCCAGAATTTGTTTCCTCACTCCCTGATGCCTGCCTCTAAGCCAGTGTCACACTTTTTTGTTGCTGTTGAGTAGCAGTCAGAATAGGCCAGGTTCTGTTGCAATAACAGACAATTCCCATATCTCCGTGGTTTAAAGAACAAATATTTCATGCTCATGCTGTCACTGAGGATCGTCTGCATTCTCATTCTAGGACCTAGGCTGACAGATCAGCCACTACCTGGAATACTTCCCACTGCTATGGGAAAGTTCTAGAGGGTCTCATGCCTGGCCTGGAATCAGTGACCTACTCAGCAGTTCTCGCTTTTAAAGCAGGTTTCCTTCAGCATTGTTTTTGAGCTGTATTCATGTTGAAACCTATGCATCTAGCTGATTTAACTACTTATCTATAGCACCTGGTTTTATGAGCATTAAGCCTCTACTTTGGACACACCTCACTATGGTAAAGGCCATTTTGAATGAGCAGATCAGTTTACTTGTTGCATAAGTCTTCTTGGCCAATTTGCACCTCATCTCCTGCTGAACATTCTTGATGAATAGTCTAGAAATTTTTGAAAATGACATTTGGTGTAAGACCGAGGAGTGAAGGATGAAGGCATTCTGTATCTGGACCCACCATCACTTCTGACAGACATGAAACAGATTCTTATCAGTGGTTCAGCTGAATTTATCTAAACATCTGGGTATCCTGGATTAACGAGCTGGTGAATCATAGTGGTAGCTGCATTGGGAAGTTCTTCCTTCCCCTCTTTTCTATCTCTTCTGCAGCTTGTGTAGGGGGAGTGTCAATTTAGGGAGATCTTGGTACCAGGAAGATGAATAAAACTACATTTGAAGTATGACAGTGTTCTATAAAAGCATTAAAATACGAACACAAAAACATCCAGTTTTTCATGAAGGTAAACTAATAATACAATATTCCAATTCTGTTCCCTTTTGCCTTAACCAAAACTGCTGATAAAATATTTGCCTGAATTTTCAAAACTTGACACACTTTTTCCTACTGGTCTGTTGAGTTGCCCACAAAAGCTTTGAAACGGCCGAAAAATGAGCTGGAGGTGAAGCAGGAAGAAGACACCTGGACTCCAAGTACCATGATGTCTAGGTGCCCTGTTGCGCTTTGAGAAGTGGGACTTTTGTGCAGTTGCCTGTCCCAACCAAACAAAAGGCCGTGTAGCGACTCTTCATCCCAGAGGCCCGGGGACAGGCGTGGCTGGGTGAAGACGGGTTTCTGGTGCAGAACTAGATTATTTTCTGGGTTTCACACCTCTGTTCTGTCCGTTCTGTGCTGAGATGGCTCCTGATTCTCATTATCATGGAATTCTTTTTTTTATTTTATTTTTTACACTTCTGTATGTGCTGAAAGTTCTAAGTATAGAATTTTCTCCATCCCCTCCCCGATCTCTGGCCTGCACCCAAACAATCTGCTCATCCTGCTACCCCCTAAAAATAGTAACAACGTTTCTGCGGTCTCATATAATCACAAACATAGGGGTCTTCCTTCCGTCTCTGCTCCTTCCCCGCACCCCCCCCCTCACTCACCTCTTTTTCTTTTCAAACCAGGTGGGATACATACATGCACTATACTTGCTGAATCTTTTGTTTTCTCTAACAGAAAGGAGCTGTTCTCCTTAGAATCCCATCACCATAGGGGCCATCATGTCTGCCCATCACCTCTCATATTCCACTTTTTTTCCCCTTCTGTGTCCTATTCATTTAAAGCAGTGGATCACGCCTCAGGAAGTCACTTCGTGGAGGCAAAAAGCAAATGCTGTAAAAATTCTCATTGGAAAGTACCCTGGGAGGCATCGTGAGGGTTAGACGTCAATATGCCATCTATTGGTACACCCAGCACAGCTAGTTTTTCCTCTGGCATCAGAAGAGGCCATTTTTCTTTGGCTAAAGTTCTGATAAAATAGTTAGCATTTGGGAGCCATGATACATGCAAAATACGTATTTTTTAAATACTGGAACTGTTCCCATCTCGGTGAGATTCTCGAGCCCTGAGCAGCACATGAGTATTGAGACTGGCTTAGGGAACTGCAGATCCTGTTTCTCAGCTCAGAGTCAATCCCGATGCAGGCTCTCATTGAGTGGAATATGGGCAGAATCATGGGCACCATTTAAATTGTGAACTTCTCCTTGCCCGTCTTTTCTTTTGGTGCATATATTTGAAATCAGATGGAACGCTAAATGCACATATAGATGTGGCGCCATAGCATTTCATTACTGAAGATTAGAAAATCAATTGTTTATTTGCCTGCATAGAATTCAGTGGCACTGTCTTTCTGTCCTAGCATTCCCTTGGTTTGGCATGGATATCGGTGGAACCCTGGTTAAACTGGTCTACTTTGAGCCAAAGGATATTACAGCTGAAGAGGAACAAGAGGAAGTGGAGAACCTGAAGAGCATCAGGAAGTACTTGACTTCCAACGTTGCTTATGGAAAAACCGGGATCCGAGATGTCCACCTGGAATTAAAAAACTTGACCATGTGTGGGCGCAAAGGGAACCTGCACTTCATCCGCTTCCCCAGCTGTGCCATGCACATGTTCATCCAGATGGGCAGCGAAAAGAACTTCTCCAGCCTTCACACCACTCTCTGTGCCACGGGAGGCGGGGCTTTCAAGTTTGAAGAGGACTTCAGAATGGTAAGTGGGTTTGTCCTTATTGAAACAGCTGAACCACCTCTTAGAGAGAGAAAGAAAAACCTCTGATATGTTCATAATCACGGCATCTCCTACCAAAGGACTAGACTACTACTAACTAGCCTTGGGATTTTGAACAAGTTCACTTCACCTCTCTGTGCCCCAGTTTCCTCATCTGCTGAATAGTTAACTACCTCATAGGGTTGTTACATGGAGGAGTAGATGAGGTAATATGTACCTCGCGCTTCATTAATGCTCAAAAAAATTCGTGGCCATACTCAACTTTTGTTATAATTAATGCTGTACAGTATGCTAAAGACAATATGATTGAAAACTCCCTCTCGACTTTTCCTCAGATATTTACTACACAATTTCTTGAAAAGCATCATCACTGGGTCAGTTTTATAGGTATGCAGACCGGAGCCCACAGGAAAGGTTTTCTAGAAATCTTACTAAAAATTACTCTGTCTATCCATTTGCACTGTCTTTTTATTTTGTGAATGTCGTTCAAAGGTTGTGCTCACAAACAAAAGAATGAAATCTTTGATAAGTGAGCTCCTTTATTAATAAACACAATATAGGAGGTGCTACATAATAATAGTGCCGTATCCTGACTGGAGGTACATTCCAACTCTGTGTTGCTCATTTAGATTTGACAAATTTAGCTCAGCGAAACATATGAATGAATGACATGGAGTCCAAACTTTGTCTTTATTTAGCAATCCCTTAACACCTAAATGTTCCCATTTGCCCATCTTTACAGTCAAGGTAATCTTTGTACTGTCCAGCCTCATCTCACAGGGAATAAGGTGAGAAGAAAATAAATAATAGGTGGAGAAAAGGAAGGAAACGAGACGAACAAAAGTGATGGAACTAAGAAAAGGAAGAGTTGGGAGATTTGGGGATTAGTTCTGCCAGGAAGTTGAAAATATAGCGAGGGTAAGATGTAAAATATAGTGAGGTAAGCCCCACAGTACAGATCACTGGCATTTTGGCATGGAAGTAATGGACATGTGCTGCTGAGGCAAGCACTGTCGTGGAACTAATATAATCCTGTCTTGTCATAGAATCTATCATTAATGAATCAATTAATGAGGCAGTGCGTTACTCATGCTATTAAGCCATAATGAAAACTGCATTAGTATTGTCAAAACTAACATCGTTTATCTCATTGATTGTTCTAAATAGTGTCTAGAAGAGCTGGCAATGGAGTCCTACCACAGTGTCCTGAGATGAATTATCTTCAGGTTTTGGCGTTTTTCCTTTGTGTCCTCTTTCCCTGCCCAGCAGTAGAATTAGGAGTTTCTAGGAGTGCCCCCATGATAAGAGGTGGGGCATCACCAAAATTCTGATTCAGGCGAAAGGAATGCTGACCCAACCCTATTGCTGTCAAGCTCACCAGTTGGCTCACTATTTGTCCTTCTTCCCTGGAGAACCCGTAATGAACCAAGGTCACCTGGAGCGTTTATGCAATGTCCGTCAATGCCTCCATCCCTCCTCGGGGGTAATGTGTGATCTAGGAGGAAGTTACTCAATGGATGTTGGCCATGAGCAAGTGTGTTTCTCAAGATTCTGAACTGGGAGAGGTCACAACTTATTACAGCCAAGGTGAAGCCTCTGCTCCTGCAGGCAAGCTGTTGGTGCCTAAGGGAGCAGGGTTATGTGCCAGCATTGTGCCAGCCATGTGCCACTTAAGGACAGGAAATGTTCTAAGAAACTTCATTGTTATGCAAACATCAGAGTACACTTACACATATCTACAGGATATAGCCTACCACTATATGGTATAATAACCTATCACTCCTAGGCTACAAGCCTGTATGCAGGTTACTGTACAAAACAACATGAGATTAAATCAAGCACAAAAGAAAATGATATAATCATGAGATGTGGTAAGCACCAGACACATGAGGCTGCTGCTGGCATAACATGGCATACTGTTTTACAGCAAACTTATTGTTTGTTTGTTTATTTATTTTTATAATCTTTATAGTTTAAAGTGTTACCTAAGTATACTTTTCCCCCCATTGACCTCTCCCTAGCTGCCCCCAGCACATGCCCTCTCCCCGCTCCTGTCTGTGTCCATTGGTTATGCTCATATGTATGCATACAAGTCCTTTGGTTGATCTCTTACTCCCTCACCCCCGCCTTCCCTCATAGGCTGGACAGTCTGTTCGATGCTTCTATGACGCTGGTTCTACTTTTGTTCATCAGTTTATGTTGTTCATTAAACTTATTGTTTTTGGGGTGGTTTTTTTTTTGATACTTTTTTTTATTGATTTCAGAGAGGAAAGGAGAGGGAGAGAGAAATAGAAACATCTATGATGAGAGAGAGTCATTGTCTGGCTGCCTCCTGCATGCCACGTACTGGGGATTGAGCCCGCAACCCGGGCATGTACCCTTGACCAGAATCGACCCTGAGACCCTTCAGTCCACAGGCCGACACTCTATTCACTGAGCCCAAACCAGGTAGGCCCAGATAGGTGTTTTTAAAAATCTGAGTAGTTAGAACTCACTAAAGATGTTCAGCAGACCCTGAATAGTTAGCAGTTATGTCTGATGACTATATCCTGTTCATATATGGTAATGTACTTAAAGTTCATATTCTTCATTCAATTTAGAAGGAATAAGAAAGAGCTATAAACCATGAGACAATATTAAATTAGACCTCTGTGTAGAATATTTAGTAAAATGTGTAGAGGAGATGTTTATTTGTCCTAGCACTTACTTTGAAAGTGATTTCGAGGGGAAAGTTGAGATAGCAATGTTTGTGTTGCTTAGGTTATTTGCCCTAACAGGTTTTTCTTTTTCCCTAGCATGGTTTTGGGATGTCCAGCTGCACAGATTGTGTCTCTGTCCATATTTGTGATGTTGTCCCTGGACAATGACTATCGATATTGCTGACAGACCTCTGATTAATTTTTAAGCGGCTTAACCTATGATCCCAAGACTGACTGATGAAATTTCTACTTTTCTGTTTGGGTGATCGAGGAAGTGATAACTCTCCTGTTTCAATTTAACAAATGTTTATTGAGTGTTTACTATGGACAGGCCTTTGATCATGGTGCTCAGGGGCCTCCACTGAACCAGAAAACAAACCAGAATGTGACCAATGCTCCGAGCCTCATAGAAGGAGGCTGAGGAATCCAAGACTGAGAGAGTAGCATTTGCACGGCTATGGCTCACTGCAGTCTTAGGTCTCCAGATGGATATTTTATAAAATATATATATATTGATTTCAGAGAGAAGGGAGAGGGAGAGTGTGCGACACCGGTGCGGCCAAGGGTGATCCCGAGTGGGGGTGATGAAAGGATTAAGAAAAGACAGACAAGAGAATGAAAGCTGGGTCTCGGTGGGACACTGCTCCTCTGGTGGAGAGAGACAGTGACCACACCCACAAGCCGTGTCTTTATTTTTATTATTATTTTTTTAAATATATTTTATTGATTTTTTTACAGAGAGGAAGGGAGAAGGATAGAGAGTTAGAAACATTGATGAGAGAGAAACATCAATTCAGGTGCCTCCTGCACACCCCCTACTGGGGATGTGCCTGCAACCAAGGTACATGCCCTTGATTGGAATCGAACCCGGGACCCTTCAGTCCGCAGGCCGACGCTCTATCCACTGAGCCAAACCAGTTAGGGCCGTGTCTTTATTTTATAGCAGATGCCACGAGGCAAAGTAAGGGCATGATCAAGTTGTTTACAACATTCTCATTGGTTTCAATCCCACTCCACTACATACACCTGAACTCTATCACTCAGGCATGTGGGGCCACGTGTTCGGACCACAGGTTCAAGCTCACAGCTATAGCTGTTGGCTGTAATTGTGCCGAGAGGGCTCTGCCATCCAAACTGGGACTTGCACATGGCCATGACAGGACTGTGCCCTCTCAGTAGTCCAAGGCTTGAACCTATTCAAAACACTCTGGCTGCGCCCCACAGGAGAGAGAGAGAAACATCAATGAAGAGAGAGAATCATTGATCAGCTGCCTCCTGCATGCCTCCTATTGGGGATCGAGTCCACAATCCAGGCATGTGCCGTGACCGGAATCGAACCCAGGACCCTGCAGTCCGCAGGCCAGTGCTCTATCCACCGAGACCTACCAGCTAGGGCTCCAGATAGGTTTATACTTCCAGCATTACCCCTTAAAATGTATAAAATTGTGTACATCTCACACAAAAGTTTCACTTGGGAAAAAAGAAAATGCTTGGAACTTTTTATGAGATAGATTTAATTTATTGCCGGTATCACTTAGAATGGTTGTCTGGGCGTATCACCTTGTCAGTAACCTGTTCTAACTAATTCCGTTCTGCAGCGACAGCTTCATTGTGTTTTTTGTTGTTTCGGAAGTTCAGATGAGTACCACAAAGTCAAATGCTTGCTTCTAACTGTTAACTTTTGTAATGAAGCTGATGCCCTTTTTGGCAAAATAGCTCAGTACTTTCATAGTTTGTTTCCAGAACCGAGAAGCAATACCCATTAAGAATGAAGACAAGAGAAGACAGCAAAGCTGTGGGAGATATTTGCAAGTTGTATGACGTAGGGAAAGTTATTAAGCTCTATGAGGCTTAACCATAGAATAAAGATAACAGTACCTAGTTATAGGATTTTGTGAGAATTAAATGATCTAGTACAGGTGCTTGGCATGTAGTAAATAATAAATACCAGTTATTATTTTCTTAGATTTTTAAAAACATTTGAGTTAGACTGTATAAATTATCTTCATTAATTGGTTCAGTTTCAGGTTGGTGATTGCTAGATTTTTTCTTTTTTCTTTTTGGTCATGGAAAACTATCATCAACCCAGACCTCAGGACCAGTAATAATACCATTCTCAAAGATCATGAGTTAAACTTTTGAGGATGCAAAGTGGCCACTCGCTCCTGGCCAAATCGTTCCCCTTCACCTTTTCCTCTCTGTTCCCAGGAGAATAGGAGTGTCTGTCTCATAGGAGCATGAAAGGACTCTGAGGCTGCACCGGCTATTAATATGAGCCCATATTTGTTGGGTCCCTTGTGTATGCCAAGCCCTGTGCAAGCATTTTTCATATATTACTATCACGTAATCTTCACAACAACTCTATGCATTTGGTGTTACTATCCTCATTTTACAGATGAGGAAATGAAGCTTTAGGAGTTCAGTATTAGAGCTAGACGTAGGGAAAGTTATTAAGTAATTCAAAGCCAGGTCTACCTACCAGTAAAGCCAGCCTGGGAAAATGGGAATTGGACGCGGTGGGCTCAGGAGATTGTCCCCCACTTCCAGGCTCAGCGTGCCACCCAGGGGACTTCAAGTCCTGCCAATGAAGTGTAGGATTCTTGCTGCTTTTGGAACCTTGTGGGAGAGCCCCTATCACAGTGGTATGCTCTACTTGTTTCCTGTGGCTGCAGTAACAAGTCACCACCAACTTAGCGTCTTCAAACAACAGGAATCTATTCAGTTGCAGTTCTGGTGGCCAGAATGAATCCAGGGGTTGATTAACAGGACCACACGTCCTGCAGAGGCTCTGGGACAGATGCTATTCCTTGCCTCGTCCAGCTCCTGGTGGCTGCTGGCCTTCCGTGGCTTGTGGTGCAGCTCTCCAATCTCTGCCTTCATCTCAGCAAGGCCTTCTTGGTGTCTATCAGACCTTTCCTGAGTGTCTCATTGGAGTCCCAGTAGATAATCCAGGATGAACATAATAACATCTGCAAAAAGCCCCCTTTTCCATATAAGGTAACATTCACAGGTTCTGAGAATCAGGACATGGACATTATCTCTCAGGGGCCACCCCTCAACCCCCACTATACAGTAGCGAGACGCTTTTCTAGCAGTAGGCCAAGCTACCCCCCTCAGCTCGCACTGCGGGCAGAGAGGAAGTCTGAAGTCTGGCCAAGGCTACTGATCAACAAGATTTACAACTGGGTCTTTCAGTGACACATTTTAAGTCCCACTAAATGTCTCTGGTGCCTCCCCTAAGGCTATGGCAGCCTTTGTCACAAAATTTTGTTCTCTTTCAGATCGCGGACCTGCAGCTCCATAAACTGGACGAACTGGATTGTCTGATTCAGGGCCTGCTCTACGTCGACTCCATTGGCTTCAATGGCAAGCCAGAATGTTACTATTTTGAAAATCCCACAAATCCTGAATTGTGTCAAAAAAAGCCATACTGCCTTGATAACCCGTACCCTATGCTGCTGGTGAACATGGGCTCCGGGGTCAGCATCCTGGCGGTATACTCCAAGGACAACTATAAAAGAGTTACAGGGACCAGGTAAATGTGGTTTCACTAGGAAACCTTTTTATACTTAAACCCAGCTCTCTTCCTTGAAGACCAGTTTATGAAAACATTATTTACAGTGAATACATTTTCAAAAGAAAGTTCTTACCCTCTGTCAACCAAGGAGGGTTTATTGGGTATATTATGAGGGTGATTTACATAAAGATAATAAAACATGGTCCTTGTCCTGTTAAGAAACTGATCAGATTGAGGGAAGAAGGGTCATATACCGTCTTTTGTAACCCCTTGGTGCCTAGCTTGGGATGAATTGCTTGAAATAATAGGTCATTGCAACCAGTAAACCAAACTGGGCATTATAAGGAATGTCTGTTACTCTCAGGTACATACTCCAGCCGAAAAGTGGATTACTCAGCATACCTCGCAGGGAATTTTAGAATGTAATGGACAGGAAAGCAGCCCTGTCACCAAAGCTGGTTAGAGTGGCTTGTTTTTTAGCGCATACAGCATACACACCGAAGGGTAGATGGGCTCAGCCTCTCTCTCTCTCTCTCTCTCTCTCTCTCTCTCTCTCTCTATATATATATATATATATATATATATATAATATATATATATATGTATCTCCTATGGGGATCGAGCCTGCAACCTGGGCATGTGCCCTTGACTAGAATCGAACAGAGGACCCTTCAGTCCACAGGCCGACCCTCTATCCACTGAGCCAGTCTGGCTAGGACTCAGCTTCCTCTTAATGTGAATTCAACCTGGGAAAAGGATCTGGGGTCAGAAACCTGAGATCCTGGGAGAAATAAAATTAAATGAGGGTTTTCTTCTAAGAGAAGAATTTGATATGAATGTTGCTCCAACTTATTGAACCACAGAAAAGAACAACTTAAGGACCTAGTGCTGTGTGAAATATGGTTTGAGACATGATATTGAAACCGTCGTTTTTGATGGATGAAGATCGCGTGTAACTTCTCGGGGCCTCAGTTGTCCTCATCTGTGATGGGAAGGGGGTTGTTTCTTCGAGAGTTTGTACAGGCTTTGCCAGTACTGGAATTCTGCGGTATTGTTCGCCCATTAGGACAAGAGCATTGCTTTTTACACTGTTTCCATGACTTGTGATGGATCTCACTGGGGAAAGGAAGATTAATGCCTCAAGGGGATCTTGGCAAGTTCTAGAGACTTTTTCTTAGTTTTCCCACCTGGAGGTGGGTAATACTGGCAGCTAGTGGCTAGGGGTTAGGGGACCCCTACAACAAAAAAGAAAAAAGTAGTACTAAGCCCTAAAAGTCAGTAGTGCTGGTGTTGAGAAACCCTGGCTTGCACACACACACATACACACATGTACACACACGTACATACATACATACTCTGATTGAATCCTGCTTGTGTCCATAACATAGCTTTGGTGTGTAAGTTAGTTGCCGCTAGGCATACATTTTCTAGCTGAGAATACAGAACTAAGCCTTCCTGCCTCCACAATAATCACACTGACCCCAGGGCCTCAGTAGGACTGTCAGGTTCATTAGAAGCAAATGAATATTTTAACTGAGCTGGTTTGACCTCAGAGAGTGATTTTCTGACAAAGGCACAATTCTTAAGAAACTACAGACTTCCTCCCAGAACAAGCTAAATATTTTCCACAACTAGAGATATTTATAAAATATTGTTGCTTAACACTTAAAGTCCTGAATTACAGGTAAACTTTCTCAAACTTGGAACACGCAGGGATTTGGGGTCATCTTCTTGAATAGCTACTAATGAACTAACTAATGGTGGAGCCTGCCTTCTAGTCCATGTGTCATCATGCCTGTAAATTTCAGTTACTAATAAATGCTCCATTCATGACCAGCGCTTTGCAATCATCAGCAAATCCCACCTGGATGTCCAAGCTTAGCTACAAGCTCTCTCTAACCCATAGTTTTGGGAATTGCTACATGAGAATGAATGTTGATAAACAGCCCTTCCAGGGGCTGCCACAGGTAGAGCGAATGAGACATCAGTCTGGGCACCAGATCCTTCTTGTCCAACCAGGGCTGTCATACCAATATTTTCTTTTGATACAGGTGAAGAAGCCACTGATACAAACAGTGGTGGTCACTGCATCAGTGTGTGGAACAGATCTTGGCAGTCACTGACCTAAGCAAATGTTGTGAACTGATAGCTGTAATTCCAGGTTGTTTTACTATCCTATTTCCTCATTAAACATTTTTATTTTCAGGAAGTCACATCAGTACAGAATAACAGTTTTCTTTTAAACATGCTTCCTAATGGTTTGCTTCAGTGTTCTGTGCAGTCTAATGCATCCTAGATTAGGTAGCCAATGTGTTTTTTTCTGTTAACACACTCCAGTTTTACTATTGGAGTCAGTGAAAAAAACACACCTCAGGACTTTACAATTGACATTGTTAGAACTTGTAGTCTATTAAAAGAAGAATGTAAAGAATTTTGAAACTTCAGTGAGAGTTGTAGTGCAGCTCATCTCATTCTGGAATCTGTTTTAAGAGCACAAGCACTCAGTAATTGAAGGTTTCTTCTACTTCTCCCTAAAACCTCTCACTTTCAAGGTTGCTTGGTTTTTTAAAAATATTCAACAGCTGTTTCTAGTGATATGTTTTTGTCTATCATTTGCTGAGAGTCTTATTGTGTGCCTGCTGAAACAACCAGATGTGTCATTATGAACAAGAGAATCACTTGATTAAATAACGCTTAGCAGGCGTGGGATATTAATAAAGTGCTCTTCTGCAACTGTGCATTCCTCCCTGCTATCTGCACTGTGCCAGCTGTGCCAATGCATGCTCGCTTCCCCATTCAGCTCCAAGTCCTTGTCTGGAGTCACCTGTCATTTCCCAGTCATACAAAGCACTTGTTCTCTTTCACTCATACCAACACATCAGCTGATGAGTTGCCTTCTTTCTAAGTCAGCCAGTAACTTCAGTTGCCTATGTTTGGAGTATGTTGTTGAATGCCTTGATGAATACCAGTCTCTGATGTTCAAAGAAAGGTTGTATCGATGAAAGATAAAGCTAAAAAGAAATAGGAGCAGACACTTAATATATACAGAGAGAAAACAAGACAAATCCAGCTGGCATGCAAAAAAACCTCCAAAACCAAACCAAACCAGCGTTCTTATTAAAAGACAATAGCTTTGCAGGGTAGACTGAAACTGACACCAGAGCATAACCCGCCATGTTAAATGTAAATGAAGGTAAGTTTTCTCAGAGGAAATCCAAAATTTCTACTGTGACTGGGTTGTCAAGGCAACAGTGTCCATGGAGCTCTTTATATCCTGATGGCACTGCACCTACAGTTGGATAGCTGCCACTGGTGGTGCCTAGCTACAACTTTTCCATGAGGACCCTTAATTTTCATCAAGTATGTATTTTTCTAAGAATTAGTTATAAAATATTACATACAGTTTGCTTTAGATGTGATTTAAAGCGCCTATCTACAGTCTGGTACCTCCTGGTTAGTGGATATGGACAGTAAATTTACATTACCCCGTTTTCTTATTTCAAATTTAAGTTAGAAATAACCTGAATTTTCTTTTAGAAGCTAGTATCCAAACACATAGGGGGTTTCCAGGTCTAACATCACTTGGAGCTTCAGAACAAATTGATGTGAGCAATTAACTCTTCACCTTCAGCATTCTGCAAGGTGAATAGGGAGTAATACCCACGGCCATGTCAGTGCTCCTCTGTCCTACCTGGAGTTCACTAGTCATAGCTCTGCTTTCAATCCGCTGTTCTTTCCCTCAGGTAACTTTGATATTAACACTATTTTAACACATAGTTTGAGCTTTGGAATCCCCCGTTTGCCCCCCCCCCCCCCCCCACTTTTTGGAGTAGTTTTGCCTCTTGGTGGTAAGTAAAATATTAAAAACTTTTTCCAGAGCCTCCTAGAAACAAATATAATATGAGACCAACTAG